>CM037848.1:6754739-7065088 GCA_021234535.1 Stichopus chloronotus | reverse complement strand
TCCACAAATCGAAGGAGGCCTTAAATGTAATCGTAATGTTTGACAGCATAGAATGCATTTAAGCGCTTACACGGTTTAGTTTTGGATCTTCTCAGAGTTCTTAATTAACAAAGATAACAAAGATGTTTGACGTTGTGTGACGTTTGCCAGACTATCAAATGTAACGTGTAAGCGATTCACATTTTCCAGATAAAGTTGCTTTTGATCCATGGTGGGCATTTTTTGGTCATTATGGGTCGTTTTTATTTCTTGCATTAAAGGGTTTTCTCATAATGTATATCACGAGTGTGATGCTATACGCATGGAGATATTCTGAGCCCTAAAATCGACCAATTTAAGTTGAAAGGAATTGCTTGTAAAAAAAGATATTAACTGGCCAGTTATTCTCTCGATAGCTGCTATCGATCTGTTCTGAAGATTTCTTATTGATTTGTCACAAAATATAGAAAAAAATATAGTATAATTATTAATTCCAACACGCAACATACCCGGACTGACGTTGCTGCTTCCTGTGCATGCCTGTAGACACTCTTGCATACGTGGCGTCACATTAACTGATACAGTGGAGGGAATGTTAACCGGTGCATGTTGCGTCTCTGCCATGCGATCGAACGAGCCATCGAAATCCCACACTTTATTCGGATTCCGATTTCTGTTACGAGCATAGCGCAGCCATGTTACCGGGACTAAACTGTGCGTTTGTTTATCCTGGGGAAGAGCACCATTGTTTGTCGTGGCGTGACGTCAAATGCAAAGGGCAGGGATCTATTCTGTTTGTGGAAATTTCAATGAAGGAGATAAGTTGATGTCTAGATGCTTATGAATTAGAGGTTCAACTCTGCTTCCTTCTAAAATCGCGTAACTTGAACCACAGTTCACATTACTGCTGGATGCAAAATATCAATTTGGCAATCGACCCACATAATCAATACGACTTGATTGAAAGAGAATGTGAAGTATGTTCTTTTCAGTTTTATGATCAACTAAATTTGCAGTAAATTAGCTGCAAGTGTAATTGTTCATGGAATCGTGCATAAGTGTGATCCGGCCATATATGTCACATAGGCCTAGGTGTTTTTGCACAACTGATTCACAGTGCCAGGCATAGCTTTCCAATGCTAAGGGCATAGTTGTATCTCGGGTTAAGGGAGTAATTTCATGTCATAATTGTGCCTGAGTGGCCTGGGAGCACTGATTTGACATCGATGGACACTCACTGCTGGGCTAAAGCTACCCATCCAACCAGGGAGGTGAAATTTAGGAGTTACGACTGAAAGTTAAATTTATGCGAATCCAGTTTGATTTTCTCCGGTACGGTAATAAGAATTCCAGTTCATAACGGATGAGTACGGCTTAACACAACCTGCAACCATTGGGTCATATGTCCTATTTCTATTTGGTAACCAAATAACTCTTCTTTACACCTATTTTTACTCTACAAGAACATTTACTTAGAACAATGCTTTGATGCCAAGGTTGCTGCCGACATTCAAGACAAGACACCTAGGGCTCACAAATCAAAATAAATGGTTATCTGTTCCGAATCAAGATAAACTGGCGTATAAGAATGACGTATAGGGCTTTTGCCAGTATGCAAATGTTTAAAATGGACATGATTTACTGTAGAACTTTTATCAATTTCAGCAAAATTTTGCATTTTGTCTTTGGTGTACGTATGTTCATCAAGTTACACAGCCGGAAACTTGTCTACTATGATAAGCGTCAGAATGCGCAAAAGGGTGAATCTAACTTTAAAGATTTCATTTCATGATTTTATGGCTATGGAAGAAACTTTCCCCATGCAATTGACGAAGTAGCAGACGACATGAAACCTTTCACGTTAAGTTCCTAATACCCTTTAAAGTGGAAATCAGGATTTATTTTCACAATTTATTTCACTAAAATTCCCCACCGGTATCGCCCGTACAAAGAAATATAACTAACAAATATGATCAAGATTATCTCAAGCATGTGGACGATTCGAGAAAACGATTCAAATTCGCAAAAGATCGGTGAACTTAACTCCGAAAGTCTGTAACATCCATATTCATCGAATCAAATATGAATATTACATGCTATCGCCTTTTCAAGGTATGAGGAGCTCAGTGGGGCTCCCTATTTAATACGGTAAACAAGACATCAACGGAAGTCGCGGCATGAGTGAACAGCTGTATGGGTTTGCACATACCAGTAATTTCCATTCGCAAAGACGTACCGCGTGGGAACCGTAAACATTCGGTTATTTTTATTCATATAACGTCATCTCAGTCTTACTCTGTGATTGGTCGTCGTATGGAGGAGACTGTCTTGTCTTAAACATGAACGTTTATTTTTTGTACCCGACAAAGTTTAAGAGTTCTCATTCAACAGTAATTAACGCAATAATCGCATTTCTTCTACCTTCAAACACCCCCCAACGTCTCTTTTTTTCGGTAAACAATCAGTTTAGAAAGAAAAATCAACTGAAAGTGAATTTTCTCAGTCAAACCCTAATTTCCCATTTAAGCCCATTAAATCTGTAAGTGGCGAACAAAGAAGGTGCATGTCTTTAGCGGCAAGTAGGTACGTTCAAAGGAAGGAATTAGCTGTATCTCCTATTAAATTGCACCTCCCGGCCTGCTCCAACTACAATACAGTTTATTGAATATAGCGACTACGATAATCAAATGTTTTAAAGATAGAATATGAGTTGACAATTTGTCAGTGAAAGTCAAATTTTGCGGAATATGTCATAGCCATTACAAGAAACCAATGTTTCTGCCCCTTTTTGCATAAATGAATATTCATATCCATTCCTGCATTCTGCCTGATTTCAAGTAACGGTTAGTGACCACTTTGATTTCTTGGAGAGTTTGAATTTTGTAGGGCCAACTTGAACAAAAATGTTGAGACAATTTTCATATTTAAATATCTGGAAGACGAGTGTATAGTTCTCATCTATATTTTGCGACAGGTGATATTTTTCGCTGCTTTCTCTTCCCTGAAACACTGACAAAGAAAAAGATAGATGACCAGGCGATTGCAAGAACAACTGATATACTCCACTTTTAAAAGGGTAATTTTGAATCTAGTGCAAAACGTAACTAGGCACTTTCAAATACCATATGCTACACTATTTTAAAGTCCTCGTGAATTTTAAAGTACTTTTCTTCTAAAATATTATAGGGAAAAATTGTCCAGGATGAACTCCATAATATTTTCGTCTCAGCATTTTTGCAACGACAATGATCTAATTATACCCCACAAATCAACAACCTCTTACAAACATCTTCTTCTTTTTCTTTGACACAGATGAATGTCATTCATGATACTCATGATTGGAAGACAATGGAAGATGTTGGCTCATGGACATTGTCCTCGGGCTTTGCATGTGCTCATGAAGTGCTGGTAGATTATTCATGTCCACACGAAGTGACCCTCGTCGCAAATTGTCGAGATGGACAGCTGCGATACCCGGTCCAGCTCTAGGATGTTGCACACTCTTAGGGATTTCAGAATTCCTCCTTTGAATAGACCGGGAATGTGCCGAAGTGACATTCGATTGTCTGAACTCTGGCAGTGATTCCTCTTTTGGAATCCTCTCGACATTTTTTCGATCCATCGCTACGAAATGTCTAGGTAACGTCGAGTGTCGACGGCTAGATAAACCTCGTCCGTTCTCGACAGATTCGAAATGACCGATCCCGCGTAGGTGGGACGATTGATCTGAATATTCAACAGCCAAACTGTTACTGCGATGGTCTCTCGTCTGTGGCCCGTGATGATGTTGAGAAATAGGATGGTGGGACTGACGACGTGCCAGATGTCCTAACTCTGACGAGTTTGGCACCGTAGTTCTCTGACGTGTTCGTTTGGTATTCTTTCCGGATACCGACGGTCTGAATCCGTGTGGTGGGGGTTGTAAGGCACCGTAAACGTCGTCATCACTGAAATCGGTTCCACGTTCTTCCGATTCGGTGGAGTATTCCGAGCTGCAGATTGAAGTCACCTCAGCTGCCGTAGTCTTAAATAGAGGGTTGGCCTCTTGTGCTTCCTGGACGAGCTTTTTAAATGCCGAGCGGATGGAGCTGATGTCTTGAACGATCAGCCGATGGGCCTTTTTCATGTTTTCCTTAAAAGGGGAAAAAAATAAATACATTTAATTAATCAATAAAAAACACAGAAATGAATGTTATGTTGTCGTCTAATGAGGTCAAGAGAAATCACATTGATACTTCAAAGATTGCACATTTGTGTCGATCTGACAACGTACGCATCCAATAGAAAGCACCGTAGAATGTACATTGACAATACTAACAATCTGTACTCGGCCGTCATTTTCAAGTCATGTTGAGCAATAGAATGTATATTATCTTCATAAAATATATGAACCGTCGCATTATTTAGAAATATAGATCACTGACGACAAATGTAACAATGTAACCACTGATGAATGTATCAAACATCTATCTCTGTCTCTACGTGATTTTATATACACACACACATACGCACGCACACACACATATGTATACACACACACACACAAGTGTAGACAGTGGTATGACGTACCAGGTCTTCGCGCAACTCTCGACATTGTATAACTAAAGGAATATCATTTGTCTTATCCTGAAGCGGGCGATCGTCTCCGCCATCATCTCTGGCCATCATAGACTTCACTTCAAAGTCTTATCTTCCTGCAAATAAAAAAAAAGAAATGGCATCCAATATGTTAGTATATAAATATAAATGAACCAACGTACAGTGATATACTATTCTACTACTCACACTTTACCACAAAGTGTGACTTTTTGAAAGTAGACTACAGACGGGGCCTTATTAATTTAGCGTAGTGATAGCGATCTGAAAATTTAAAAAAAAAAATCTGCTTTGCAAAGCTTGCACCGTCAAAAAGAGGTCATGTAAGAGATGTAACGATACGGCTACATGATATAATCGTCGGTACAAAGTGTGGCATTGAGCTCGTGTTCTTACACTGCATTCCTTCATCACCAAGACGACTTTTGGATTATTGAAAGCTATAGGGACTGACCGACAATGGAGACAACTGCAGGTCAAAAATGGAGACTCTAAGAATCTTAATTTCTCTTTTCAAAACCGCTTGGATTTTTATGCCAGTACATGGTCACGGCTGAAGACACCAGATTAAAATTACTGTCTGATTTTCAAGAAAATAGTAAAACGTCATGCAACCATAAGTTCGTATTATCATGTTTGCAGAACAAAGATTAACTTCATTTTGATTTGACCATTAGCATTGAGGGCACATAAGTCACTGCGGAGGATGTTAATTTCCGCAAAAAAATCGTTACGTAAGTGAGTTCTATTTCTCGAGTGCAAGAACATTTTTATATCATTTTTTTTTTCATGGAACATTAGGATGACAACCTCGAAATATTAATCTAAAACGATAGCCTCATATGATAATTATCACGTCATCTACTTAATGACGCACAACACGAAACACCAGTGGAAGTGAACAAATACAAGTTGTCAAATTGTTCCTCATCTTGCCCTAAAACTCACCCCACACAGGAATTTACACGAAACGCTCGTACGTCAGCGGGCAATGCTTGTACAACTCCCATTTAACGTAGAGATATACGGTACACATCCTGAAGTGAACGGTTTACCTGTTGCATATTGCATTTAATCTGTTACGAAGACCACTTTGCTGTTATCTTGATTTCTCATGATCGACAGTTCAATTTTCCAAAACTTAAGTTTTCTAAAAACTTTTTGTTCAACATCAAATGAACCTCGCATGCATGTACATAATTATTACGCAAGTTCTTAACACACACAAACTGTTGTTTTGTTAGGGAGTCCCCCTTTATGACTCGAGACATGCATATCACACCTTTTAGACCTCAGGAGGTTAGGTTAAAGTCAGAGACATTCGGAAAGGCCAGGCGGGATGTAAGTCCCAAGTTGTTGAAAGTTGTTGAAATTCACTGTGATATCATTGTAGATTGAGTGTCACACAGTTCGTTCGCAACTGCAAACCCAACAATGTAAGAGAAAACTCACCCTCAAGTCGCCCGTTGCTATAGCCAATAGTTGCGTAAACGTGGTCCGCAGTAATTATCCTCGGCTGGCTAGACTAGAACTGCTTTCCGCAATGCTTTTAATACCGAAAATCCGCTTACAGGCCTTACTTGCCTTTTTAATTTTTTTCTTTTTAAATGTGAAGTAATATCCTCCAATGAGCTTATAGTTCAGATTCCCATATATATATATACACCTACGTCTCTTATCTCGACCTTTCTAGGCCCACTACATTTTCGGGCACCCCACTGACTTCACGGCACCTTAATTATCACTTCATTGATCTTTTTCAACGTAAAGGTACGGATCGAATACCTTATTTCTCACTCAATGTTGATGGTAAATTCTTCCTTTGATCGTTACAAAACACCTAAATGGGTTTTTCAGAAGGATATTGATCACGGCTTAATCTCCTTCATTCTTACACGTGCTTGCCGTTCTCAGAGAAGTAAATGTTTGAGTTAGTTTTATCAATGTCAAGCATTGATCACGCATGTGTATGAGGCACCAGGCAGGTCACTACTAATTTGGTACCTACAATGCAACTGCAGAACAGAATGCGCTTGCTTATTGATTAGCCTAACGCAACATATAATATTACTAGTAAAATGCAATGTTATCTCTAAGGCCATGTAAATCATTTCACGATAGTTAAACTGTATCCTACCTGTACAGTCAGGCAAATTTTAATCTGATTGATCTACATCAAATTTATTGTTTGTTAAAATTGTTAAAATGTTAAAATTTTACGTCTTCCAGTCACTTTCCCTTCCCCCTCTCCACCAGAAACGTCAAAGTTTTGACCACACCCCAGCCCATCATTGGGACATTTTCTCTTTAATAAAACTATGTTCTGCAAATTCTTTCTTATATAGGTCTATTCTCCATTTGAGTACATGCTTGAAAATATATAGCCTACCTATGAGAGGGATTTTCTCAAGTGCATCTCATGAGTCAGTTGGGGTAAATGGAATCTTTTCCGAAAACTGTTGCTATATAAGTTGTTAACGTTAAAATTTGAGATGACTCTCTACAATTTGACACTTTTTCTCGAAACATTTTTTTGCCCAAACAAAGTGGTATCCTCCAAGGATATTAGCAATCGTCCTTACTGTATTTTGAAAACTCATCAAAATTTCTCAATACTCTTCTTTTTATTCTTAGAGATATCTTTTAATGATTTTGAATGTCAGTACTGCATAAGCAAAGCTTTATGCTGCAAATTTAGTATTTCAACAACAGAAATGATGAAACACAATGAAAAAAAAACATTAATAAAAGATCAGCATATAGGTATACTAATTCAGTTTGGAATGACTGAATTTACCCTTCAAATTCATAGGTTTCATGAGATAAAAAATGGAATTTTTACCGAAATGCTCGTACCACTCATTACAAAAATTGTTCAACATATGTGCAAAAGTTCTTATATTCGAAGCAGTGCTGCACACTTTGATTCTTTTCTAATAATTTCAACTGCAACATGTTTCCTCTAGAAATATCCTTAAAGAAGCCATGACATGTAGACTAAAACTCAAACCGGAAACCGGTTTTTTAAATATTTGGACAAATTGATATCCAAAACTGTCTTTGGTGTCCTTGGGAAGTCTTTCAATGTTATGCAATCAAAGTTTTAAGTTTGACAGTATTCACAGTTGGTAGCTCCTTCTTGAAAAACTTTTTTCTTCTACAAGGCAGCTTATGATGTCATATTAGGAATCCGTCCATGCACGCCCCCATCGATCCACAATAATTCAAAATGCTTCTACGTTCACATGCCTTGATGGATTTGCTTCAAACTTAAACATAATCTTTGTTCCAGGTCTGGACCATTTTGGCTGTCCAGGAAGTTTAGGTCCAGGTCCCATGTGGGCCCAATGACCCATTTTACGAAATTCTGCAAAATGCTTTTCCACCTACTTCAGATTGCTAGGTACAATCTTCATAGCTTGTTATCAAGATATGTTGTTAGTGGTACCTTCAATATGTTCATGAATATTTGGTCCAAAGTCTCATATGGGCCCTATGGGAACCATTTTATGAAATTCTGTAGGATGCGTCTGTTCCTACAGATTATCTTTCACGATGTTGATGCTTTGTCATATTGATACTCAGGTGGCACCTTTACGGTGTTCAGGAAGTTTGGGTCCAAATCTCAAGATGAGCCTTAGGGTCCATGTTGTGAAATAATGCAAAATACTGACCTCTAGTGTAATCAATAACAGAGTTAACGGCATTGTATAGACGGTCATCTAAGCAACTTTGTCATAATGATTCTTTGTTGGTGATCTGTGTTGAAGAAGTTTTGGTCCATGGTTCATTGTGTACCATTTGACTTATTTTACGAAGTTCTGCAAAATGCCTCTCCTCCTACAGATTGTCATACGTGCGTACAATTTATCGATGGTTTGTGCTTATGATACTCTGTTAGTGGCATCTTAAGCATGTACATAAATTTTCGGTCTAAACCTGAAGATCGGCCCTCAGGCTCATCTTTGGCTTTGGACGCAGTATTTATAAACACCAAAGATGTGTCACTAGCAGAGTACCATTATGTCAAATCATCAACATTATACAAGAGAATGTGTAGGAGAACAAACTTTTGCAGAATTTCATAAAATGGTCCAATGGCCTAATGACCTTGGGTAAAAATTCATGAACACCCTGAAGGCACCACTAACAACGCATCATCGTGACAAACCAATAAGATTGGGCATGAAAATCTGTAGGAGACTGACCATTTTGCACAATTTCACGAAATGGGCATTAGGGCCTACATGGGACCTTGCACCAAAAAATCCTGTATACCTAAAATGGCACACTTCCTAAGAAACATTGTGTGCACGTTTCAAACAAAGTCATGAAAGTATGTACAAGTAAAAGTATTTTCAATGATTGTGGAGCGATTGCTCATGCATGAATCTGCTCCTAAAATGACATCATATGACGTCACACAGAGACAAAGATTTTTCAAAGGGTAGCTTCCAACTGTGAAAACAAAAACTTTGATTGCATAACATTGGATAGTGTCACAAGGACACCAAAGGCAGGTTTGGATATCAATTTGTCCAAATATTTAGAAAAAAGTTTTTACGGCATTTTAGTCTACATGTCATGACCTCTTTAAGAGAGATATAGCTCGTGAACCCAAAATATGAAAAAGGGAAGTGCAACAGCGTCACTACACTTCTCATGCCATCTCATGCCAGGCGTATTTTATGTACTCCCAAAGCACTTGAGTTGTACATATGATTGCATAATGTTGTGGATAAAAGTGAATTTAAGATACGTGGGTGCAGGTATGTAAATATCATCGAAAAACCTCTACTTTAGCTGGAAGCATTGTTCCACCACAAGAAAATGACAGAACACTGGAGGGTCACGTGCTGCGGGAATGTAATCTTACGGTGAGTATAATAAGTTTGGACATCCCATATTTCACTGGTTAAATAGATGTGCAAAAAATTATAATTTTAGCTCAGCCGTAGGAAATAAGAGGTAATTACAAGATAACACAAATTTCCGGCATTTTATGCGCAAATCACTGGGCTGTTACTCTGCTACAAGTGATGCAATGTCTCAGTTAGCAGCACAGTACTGTATAGTGTACGTTGCGTGATATGTGCGTCGTTTGTTCGATCTGTTGCTAGGCTGGTGCTATTATTTAAGCTCGAACGTATGAAACTATTACACTTACCATACCAAGTCGTCCCGCGGCACGTGACCCTCCACGCAGCGGACAGTTTGACGTCAGTTTGTCCATTGGTGTGCTACTTCTAGCTTCCAATTGCTATGGTAAAACCTGCCATGTCATACGTCAAAACAACGAACAAACATGTTTGCCTTTATATGTCGTGTGCGTGTCAAAGAACACTGACAGAAATCACTAAAAAGCTGAGACCGTAATATGTATTTAAATTCAAATTTTCCACGCAAACAGCTGTAGTTTGAAAGTAGCGTAAACGCGTACGCACCTTGAGTGGTCTAGCACTGCATTCATCCGTGAGATACGTTAACTCCTCACATAGGGCAATCCTAAAATTAGCCCTAGTTCTGTATCCATGCAGTGCTTGTTCCAGGGGCCAAACAGAGCAATTAGTGTACGGAGCTGAACCCGAAATGAACACTTACACTCAACCACCTTCACGACAATAACGTTCCATATGCAGTCTGTGAAGCTAACCATCGCCCTTCTATGATGATGGTCCCCGCACGGAATGTTTGTCCTGATGATTGGACCAGGGAATATTATGGCTACCTTGTGACAAATTTCCACTGTCAGGATAGACGGACTGAACTTGTTTCCATGGATAAAACAACTGAAGTTGTTCCGAGATCGTCACACAACGCCGATGGGACTTTGTTTTATGTGACTGGGAGTAGCTGCTGTGCCAATGGAAGTGGCTTACCATGCGGTCCTTTTGTAGATGGTTACGAACCAAACTGTGCCATATGCACAGGATAAAATGTTACGAAATTGCCAAACCACAAATGAATTATCTAAGGCAATGAAAAAGATACTCTCCCTTCCAGTACTGTTCAGTCTGCTAGTGATCAAATTATTCTGACTCTAACTCTGTTTCTGTCATGATACTCTGGAGAAAATAATGGAACTAATTTTGAAAAAGGAAGGGGGGGGGGGGGGTTCGGTAAGCTGGACTGAGCCTGGTCCCTTTATGGACAATTAATATTATGATGAAACCTGTTTACGTAGAGGGGACTATATGCAAAATGGTGCTATATTTGATGTTAAATTTTAAACGACCACCGTGTTTCTCCACAGATTCCTATTTTGCAAGTAGGCATAATGCTTTAATTTTTTTTCATCTCGCTGGGTGTAATTTAGTAGACCTTGAGCTTGGGTAGTCTAGCTTGTGTCCAGGATTATCAGGGGGTGGGGTGGGGGAGTCTTGCCCGAGACAGGTTTAAGCCTTTTCGGGCACATGACTATCTAAGCGAGCAGCAGCAAAGGAGTGTACATGGAAGGAAGTGACCGTGGCGGAGGGCTTCCCTCCTTGCGGATGGTGGAGAACGGCACTTCCTCGGATGTCGCAAGCTACATATATCTAGCCTTGAAAATAGGGATCTCATGTCTAAAAATTTCTTAATTACTGAATGAAACAACAATCTCTGAAGAAAATTTTAATAATTTGAATTGCTTTTATCCAGAATATTTTCCCCCTTAAATGGCGTCCTGCCACATTTGCTCTTTAATCATCTAAAAATTCTTTAACAGCTTTGACACGCGATCGTTAATTTCATTTATTTATTTATTTTTTTTTCCACAATGTCAAAAATGTACAGACAACTTGAAGGAACATAATTGTAAATTAATTGTGGATAGAAGTGAACTTGAAACCCTTATGGGCTTAACAACGAAGATCACTCCCGTGAAAAGAAAGAAACCCTCAGCTACAAAACGAATACAAACGGTATCTTAAGTGATATCATTTAGAATGATAAATCAGTGCAGAGTATTCAAAGTAGTGCTAAGCCTACGATACCCCATCTCCATTTCCTCACTTTTGCCTCCTCTGTCACAGTCCAGCGAACTACGATGTCGTAAGGGGTCTGATCTAATGGTATATAGGTTTTTCACTTGACGTCATAACTATATTGTTATGTCACCATATTGGAGGGAAACAAGCAGACAACTGGGGAAGCAAGTATATCACCGAACGTTATGCGTATGGGCAGTTGCCTTGTTTTCCCTGCGGTAAGACGGATAGTTGCGTCTCCGTGGGGAGCGCATCGTCACTGAAAACCTCTATAGAGACAGCATTGCTAAGCATAATTACACATATAAGTGGTACAATATACGTGATTGTTAACTACAAGTGAGGTATTCTTTCATCATGTCATCTTACTGGCCTCTACAATCCACCGTAGAACAAGCTGCTGACAGTACTGTAAAATTTCTTGCACAAGATGTAATCATTAGGTGCGTTCGACTCGAGAAAGCGTTCGACTGGGCGAAACGTAATTGAAACTTACGTCACGTGGCAAAAGTGGCCGACCTCAGGCGGTCGACCACTTGAGTCACGTGACGTATTTTACGTCACAGTTGAAGGAGAGTCTAGTCCAAACAAATAATGGTGACCCACATATTCCAACTACCAACGGCCGAAAAGTGCCCGTTATCATAAAAAGTGGTGAAGAACCATATCTGTCATTTTGAGAGTATTGATGATAACTGAAGAAGCATTCAGGGTAAATGCACACCGACTTGCGTGTTTCCTACTGTTGTATCAGTAGAGAATAAACTTATCACTTAACCAGTGTGTGTGTGTGTGTAAATTGACTAAATTAGTTTTACATTCAAATGCGTCAACGTAAGATGTGCAGTACAATTTGCACCTAGGCTAGGGTGAGTAGTTGGCCTACTTTTAGGCTAGGCCCTGACTCCTGAAATCCTCATGTAAACAACGATGAGCTAGCACGAACGCGCATTATCAATTAACTGGCGTCATTACTCGAGCTACCGTTTGAGTCAACGTCTCGACACGCATGCGTATTGGCGGACATAGCTGACGTCAAACTGACTCGAGACGGAACTCGAGCCTTCCAGTCGAACGCACCTTATGTTTCATTCAAGTTAAAGTAACAAACTTGAAGTAAAAGTAAATCAGTAAATTTTGTCAAAATACACATTGGACATGTGTTCACGGGTGTCATGTAAATATTATTGTCATTATTATAAACAACGTAAAAAGACTAATCAAATTTATCCTTAGTACCATGGTTTTGTGTATATACTATTATAAAAAACATTTGCTTACTGTCGCAGGGTGTGAAGACATACATAAATGTTAATTTTCCCGCGTCCTGTATAAGGACTAGTGGAAGTGAAGTTTAAGTTTACCAAAAACACAAAAAACCCTGAAGTCGTCGCGCCTAGATCGGTATCCGGAATTGTAGTATTTGGTGAAAGGGAGCACTGTATTTACAAATAACGTACGAACTGATCGCAACATTTCAGCGTCAGTGATCCTCAGTTGTTTTGATTAACTGAATATGCATTACTGCTATACTCCCAATTGGCTTCTGCAAAGAAGCACACCGTTGATTTGAATGAAAACTCTCAACCACTGCATTACCGTATTCTACACTTTTTGTCGTTATGTTAGAAGAATTTGAAATCATATGGCAGAATTAATTACCAACTGAAACCTATGTCTTTTCCCAGATTGTCTGAATGGTGCAATTAAAAGCCTTACCAAACTTTTGGAGATGAAATTTCAAGGCTTTTACTTTTTGCCTACGCACGCAATCACTTCAAGCGAGTCTGGTATGTTATTCAAAGTAGCAGGTCCAGTGTATTTCATATCATGTTTGGTCATTAAAAGTTTAGAGTAGTAGGGGACAATGTAATCAAAGTTATGCCTAGTATTAAATTCATGGCTGTGTCTTGTGAAAAGCCTAGTAGTGGATGAAAGTAGCAAACTGGAAGTGCCTTGGAGCATGATTACAGTATTACTGTATGGTAACTAACAATATCACCGAAATTGAGTAAAGAAAGCTTCTTCAAAGATAGTGTTTGATATTTGAGGACGTTGATGGCGTTTAGTGTTTTGTGGCTTTCTCTTAGTACACTTTCAACGAAAATTTACGAACTGAGTTATTGCTTTCACCCTACAAAATTGTTGGGTCACATGAAGACTGAATATACCTATAGGCTTCAATTTCAAGAAAAAAGTTTTTGAATTAAGTAACTTAAAAAAAGGCGTCAGCATTTAGGCTAATATTATAATTAATAATAATTCCCCAAAACAATTTCTCTCATTTCATTTATGAACTAAAAATGTGGTTACTGCAAGGTTCTTTATCCAAGACCTTCATTCTTTTCATGTTTGATTTTTAGTTTTCAGTGGTGACATTTACTTCTTTCAGTTTCACGTGCTCAACGGAGATTCTACAGTTGTACGATGGAGGTTTCAACTCCCCCAAGATTTTGGCTAGCCCACCAAATTGGGCAAATGATTCATATAAACTAACTTATCATTAACGTTTACTTCAGGAAGAGCAAGCTTTTTAAACACGAGCTCTCAGAATACAGAACGGCCAGCGCTTTTTCCTGCAATTTGGGGAGGGCTTCTTTTTTTGAGAAAATTAATGGTGGCGCTATAGTGGCGTTAGATGGTAAACTTGAATAAGCTTCCCCCCCCCCCCCAAAAAAAAGTAATAACAATAATAATAGTGTCATTAGAAAGGCGCCTGCACATGCCCTTTAAGTTTTCACATTACATGAACTATGAATTATATGAGGTATAATCATTATGGCACATCTAATATACTTCAAAGCATGCTATAAGTGTTGTCTGAAAAAAAGTCCCTTGTGTTAATTAATGCTTTCGTTTCTTGTTCAGTGAACAGTGTCAAACAAAAGGTCTGATGATCTTGTTTATGCAAGAGACTCAACTAATCTGATAGCTAAATGAAACAAAAAGTGGAACTTGGTCTTCAGATATGAATATTCATTAATTATCGACAACGACAATGTAAGTGGAAAAGATAAGTAAAAGAGAGATCTGATAACATGATACTCTTTTCATTACAAATGAAAACAGAGAACAATTTTTAAGAAAGTTTTACAAAATTAAAAAACAGCCCCTTTGCATTTATCACTTCATTTGAATTAAGTTTGAATCAAACCACGTTATCGTGGAAAGTATTTCCTTGACATGTGAGAACGCCCTCAACAGGGTTATCCGTTCTGGAGCATAAAGAGCAACTCTGCAATTTGCATATGATTCTGAAAATGATGATCACTAATAGGCTTGTAGCTAGAAAAAATTTAGTGCGGAGCTCCAAGCAAGGGCATCAACCACTTCTGGTGGGGTCCAGGAGCAATGTCCACGGAGTGCTCTGTGTCTTGTAAAAACAGTATAAAGTGTACTTGAAAGCATGCTTGCAAAAGCTTTGAATGTTAACATAAAAGGCATCTTCTCCCATCATATTTACATAATGTGGACTGGAGTACAGGTGGTAAGGCGTAAACGGGTTGCGAATATCGGACGGAAGTCCCTGACGGTGCTGCCAGGCGCTACCCAGCGTCTGACTAAGAACATGTTGTTGATGTCCGGTATCTTTGGAGTTACCATGCATGACATAACTGATATGTGCTGTTTGGTTGTAATGAGATTTAGCATAATAATACAACAGTACAACAAAGTAGTATACATACAGGAAAGCTGTACTGACTTTAGTTCAGAACAGAACTGAAACAAATGTAGTGCTGTCTGATTAACCGCGGAGTTCCACGGAGTAAAAGCGTGTTATGGAAAGGTTACTTGAAGTATTGTATCCAACCAAAATTCGTTTCCGCAATTGAACCTGAGCGTGGTTTAGAGCAGTTTCGAAATAGCATGCAGATTTCCTTACAACAACATCATTAGCATCATTATAAAGAAAGCCTTTTGAAAGTGACGGTTGTGTTACGGTGAAACTTCGGAATGAATGTCCTCAGAATGTTGGGATGTTCAATACTCTGTGTTTCTCTGGTCCCAATTTTCCTTTTAAGTACATCTTCTGAAGCTTCTGATTGCGAGAGTCTTTGTCGAGACGGACGAAACTCGGTATTGTCAGAATGTTACGCCGTTGTCGAATGCGACTTCTCGTTTCCAAATGTTCGTTATTCGAATGACTCTCAAATAGAGTTATTTCGAGTAGAGCTGAGTTTCACAGAGCTACTGCAAACCGAGGATGCTAGATCTGGAGGTACTTTCCTATTCAGTGAATTGTTCTGGCTGGAAGAGGATCGCCGAAGAAATGATTACAAATTTCGTGTGGAATATTCACATAAAGAAAATTCTTTGCATGTTTTTGAGTTCTCTTTTTCCATCTTGAACCTTCAGCCAGAGCAAGCCGGTACCTACCATGTGTCACTATACCATGATGTGTACATATACGATGGCGTTGATCGTCTCCTGTTACAACATTCTTATCGTCTGTTTACCGTTTATCCACCGTCATCGCCTCTCCTTTGTCAATCAAACAATCTTACTTTAGTTCAGAATAGTCATTATGACTTTGAACTGAGATGTTCAATTACAAACGCATATCCCGTCATAGATTTGGATATCATTGAACCAAATGGTTGTGTCCTTGGGAAACATTATTCCCGTGACGGTAAAATTCAAGGGTATACTGTATTCGTCACGGCGTGTTCAAACGATTCGATAGTCACTTGCGTTGCTACCCAGCAACAGCTGGGATTCACTTCCATTAAGAGCTACGAGGATAGGTGCTCTTGGGGTATTCCTAAGTCTCGTCATAGTAAGTCAGTTTTCAATCCTTTAATGTTACCGCTGAAGGGTGGTATTACATTCAACTCATTCTTGTTGCTTATGACGATGCGCTTCATTAAAATGGCTAAGAAGATTTTAGATTTCTAAGACTCGTTTAAAGTTTGGTCTATAAGCAGTCTTTGCAGGTGATTTCACACTTTATTCCTCAAAGAGAGCTTTATCTGAAACGGAGAACAGTGATAAAGTAAACAGAAAAAAGAAGAAGAGAGTTATTGCATACTATAAACACTTTAATATATATATATATGTGTATATATATATATGTGTATATATATATGTGTGTATATATATATATATATGTATGTGTGTATATATATATATGTGTATATATATATATATATATATATATATATATATATATATATATATATATATATATATATATATATATATATATATATATATATATATATATATATATATATATATATAAAACGATCTTCGTTCCAATCTTCCATAGCAGGGCTACGTCTTGATGCAGTAACTCTGTTACTACACCGATCTCCATCAACGCCATCTAGCGTCTGATCACACCCAACTTCATCAATAACAACAAAGGGTCTATGAAGAAAATTTTCTCTATTATGTTCGTTTAAACTACCGACTGGGTCTGAATCAAGTTCGATCAGAATTCCAGATGAAACAGAGTCCATCGTTATAGTACCCAAGACTTTCACATCAAAGACTACTCTGCTTAGGCTAATCTAGAATTCCACCGCTTCCCACCAACTGCAACGTTGCCGTACCCAGTAGATAGTAAGTTCAAAGTTGACGATAAAAGCAGGTCACAGGCCTAGGTTATTTACTCGACACGATTGAGGAGTCTGACAGCAGTATATGAAGTTCAACGATTTATTGACACATTATTACGGTTGCGATTAGAATTACTTACGTTGCCTCGAAAGGTGACTCCAAGGTTCCTCCACAGAAAACAACAATGAAACCAGAAAAATGAGGCTCAATTATTCACACTAATAAATGCAGGTCTTCACAGGTCAACCACAAGCAGTACAATCACCCGCACAAAGTTGTCAATGTCACCCGCCGCAACAGGAAGGACACAGGTCATAGAAATCGGTAAGGCGGGGAAACCTTGGCAAATGATTGCCTAGTTTTGTAAGTTTTCAATAGCTTATAATAGTGGCGGCGCTATGCCAATAACGTAAATGGAAAACTAAGAAAGATGTAAAGGGCTCTGCCCGTTTCAATATAATATACTTAAGTGAAATCAGAAAGTGAAAATCTATTGGATGATGGGTCGTACGATTTGGCCTGTTTCAGGATTTTCCAACTGAAATAGATGTAACTTGTGCCTCCGGGAGAAATACTTTATCATTTGTAAACAGCATTAGCAACTCTAAATAAGCGTAACGAACTAGTGACTGCGTGTAGACACGCAAGAAAATTTTAGCTGAGAAACTTCGTTACGTAGTAACGCTATGTAGCCACGTTTGAAGCATGCATATTTTACAATGTTTTCTTTGTTACGCAGTGTCGCCCGTTGACTACCAATCCACATCTAAATACGCACAATGTTTCCTGCTTTATTTAACTTGTTTGAATCAATCATTACTGTCATATTACCTGAAGAGTGCAGCAGGTACCTCACCTATTGTACGAAACTAATTAGTAGTAACAAACAGTATGAGTCAAAACTTCTGATTTCACTTAAGTATATTATATTATATATTATATTATTATATATATATATAGAAGCCTCGAAGGTTTTAGCACATATGGCTTATTGGCTATATCTGCACAGACGCTTGGCATAAGGTCTGGAAACATCTTGCGTAGTTGCATCATCGTTAGGTCCCGTGCCATGGAATGCCAAGCGGGTATCTTAAGTACTGCTGTGAAATTAAATATGGCCTACTGGTCATTACCCTAATTACTTAACACAACTCTGAAACTAACCTCAATCTAATCGAATGCAATTGTATGTTTTGAAGGGTGTAGTATAGGTCCACAACAAAATGTCGACCTGAGGTACATTGTTGCTCAAGTGTACATTTAAATGCAAGGGGTGTCGACCAAATTTATATTGTAGCGGTCTTCACACTTTTCTTCTAGATGACGCCAGAGGGACCGGTGAAGGCCTGCTAATATACTTATAATCCCCATCTCAGCCAACGGCAACTCATCTGTTAGATGCGGTCAAAGAAACTGACTCCGATAACGGAACCTCACCTTACGAATAATGCTTTACCACAACCAGATGAGTTCATCTGCCCATTGCTTATATGCTTCAGAATTCCCACTTGGCAGTTGTCTAATGATCTCCCACTGCGTGACACTCGGAGTACGCATGTAGTAACAACCATTTTCCACTAGTGTCAACTAGTCCCAGGTGCTCTCTAAAAGGTAGGCTACTATAGTTTCGGTTCATGGTGAGTTAAAACGCCAGCGAACGAGACCACTGGTCTGCAAGTTACGTTTCTGTACGGTTGTATCAGAAAAGTGTCTCTCAGACAAAATGAATTGAGCGGAAGTGTCGATCACACTTACCAAAAGTTGTTGGCAGTCATACCTTGGTACATCATGTAGTTCAGAACCATAGTGGATACTCATCTTAACTATGGTGTAGAAAACTTTGTGATTTAAAGGGTACGAATGCAAAGAGTTACATTGTTTTAACATGAATGATACATCTACATACAGCTGTTCACAATTATATGTGTAGGTGGAAAGAAGACCATTATACCCATGTTTCGTGTGTACAGTAGAACAATGTTCGATGCATAGCTATAAGTAATGTAATATACTCTCGGTTTGCGTGATCTGGAATCAATTTCAGAGAAAGGTCTGATAAACTTATTGTTGCCCAATAGTAACCTTTGTTGTCTTTACAGCTTGCACCTTTACTTTGAACTTATCTCTGCTAATCGGAGGCTTCGTTACAACCTGAACTAAGTCCACGTCTAGCCCAAAGTTGCCAAAATTTGCGAGAGATCTCGACCGGACTGGGAAAACTTGTGTCAGTTCACATGAACAATCGTTCATTTCCGTCGTTCTAAGAGTACGGTAAGACTTAAAAAGATTCAAGGAAGTTATTGTCCATTAAAACTGACGTGTAGTTTCCAAAGGGCTTCTGTGTAGAGATCATTTTGTGTAAACTCTTCAGCAATTCTAATATTTCACGCCACAATAGGAGTGTGTTTCAGTATTGACAAAAATGGAAACAACTGACCATGAGAGATTTGCGTTGTCGAAAAGACTTCGCGAAGTCTAAGAATGACACTAGCATTAGATATCACCCACATGTTGAGACAAAACACTAATGTTATCTCTACGGTTTGGCTTCCTTCCGTGGATATGTTCGTAGTTTGATAGCATTTTCAAGATCATTGTACCTGACAAGTTTCAGAATTTATACTGTCCCCTCCCCTTGACTCAATACAAAAGTAGTAAAATTGTAAGAAGTGAATGGGTTGGCGAGAAGAAAGGCCTAAAAGCTCTCCGCTTGCAAATATCCGAATCAGGTGAGTTTTTAGTATTTACCTCCAGTCAAACTTACCAATTTCCTTATAACAATTGCACCAAAATGGCACTGTTATGGGGTGTGGAGGTGAGGAAGGGGGGGGGGGTATTCGACGGACTGAACTGTTGGTTGGAAGCCACAGCGTCTGATGGCCGTAGACCCACTCAGACGAGGCTCAGGTAGCAGGCAGCGAATGGTGAAAGGAGTCTTCCATGTGATCGCCCGAATTGATAGTACTGGAGATGAGGGACACCAGGTGTCGCTGACGCCGTAAGCACCGAGAGATGGTGTTTTTCGTGGTGGGAGTGTGTAGCGGTGTCGGAAGAATGAAATGCGGGGGAGCGGTGGAGGTTCTAGGTGCGCTATGGTACCACTTGGAAGCAGAAACACTTCACGACTTCTTGTCTGCCGTGATAGTGGACGCGGTGGAAACGCTCGGCAGGGAGATATAGTCGTGCATGAACTCGAAAAGGGACCTCCCTCCTTGTCTTTTGATGTCGGCGATCATGGTGGCATTTTGTTCAGAACATTTGACATCCAACCCAAACCGGTTCTTCGTAGAGCCCCCCCCCCCCCCCCCATGGAAATGTTCTCAATCTCAAGAAGGTCGACGTTTTGGGCTCGCACCCTGTTTGCCCTGTGTCCTGCTTGTTGCTCTCCTGCCAGTGAACGATTAAGCCAGACAGGGAGGTGTCTGTCGTCAGTGAAGATGGGTGGACGCTGGGGGACGAACGGTATGTGTATCGTCCGGGTGGTGATCGTCTCCAAACAGAGGGAGTGAGGCTTTCATTCCTCGAAAAGCAGAATGGAGACCGTAAGAGCGTCCGTGGAAGGCGTGTGTAGTTACAGTGGCAGTATCTTTGATATAAATTTGGGAGGGCATGCATGTTTCTTCAGCCAGAAGTAAGCCAGAAGATTATTATTATGTTCATTATCATAAAGTTAAGATCCTTGCCTTACGGCACGTTGCAAGCGTGGATGAGTGTTAAAACAAATACCTATGATCACATGTAAAAGCACATATAGATAACTATATTTTTAATTTACTACTTAAGTAGAAGGAAAGCTTGTAACTCTTAAGGTTTTACGCCGAGGTCCAAGAGACAGCTTTGTCTTCAGGAATGTTGCGTGGGGCCGTATCAGAAAGATCTTGAGTACTTTATAAATTAGTACCAAAAGGCACTCCACCGATAGAAGTTACGTAGTTGATGCAGGGAAGGGGCATGGACACTTCAATCTGTGTAAGCTCAGATATAAGAACTTAATTAAGTCCTACTGCAAGTGCAAACGTCTATGGTTAGAAAAAGTTCCAGGGAACTACCATATGGTCAGGAGGCGTTACCCACCCCCCTCCCCTTCCGACCGACCGACTCAAATGGATTACCGGCGCCCTTTTTAGCGTTTCACATACAGAGAAAAAAGTCAAAAGGTAGAAAAAGATAAGAATGAGAAGAAATGAAAGAGAAGGTAAAGAAAATGCAACTTTGAGCAGATCTGTGCTCCCTTCATCTAGGAAACGGTGATGGTGTTGCCAGTATTTATTCTAAAATGTGTAAATTTGATCAGACTTTTACAGTGGAAAACTCTCGAATGAGATTAATTTTTTACGCACGAAAATACGAAAATACCATATTCTGGGGGTTACTTGCAAAGCCTGGGAATGGTGATTTCCGACAGTCTACTAGTAGGAGCGATTTTGATGTATTTTGCCCCTTTTACGGTCCCCTCCAAACGATGCTAGAGCCCCTCTTAGAGTCTTCAACCAATTCTCAGTTCACCCCTAATAACATCTTACCATTACACCAATGCAACATGGGCATACCGTATTTCCTTATCACACGGTATCACACTCGTTGATGTCCACTCATCCATGTCCCATGTTAAGAAAGCAAACAAATTCAGCTACACCCTCGACGGGCTTCGGGTCTCTTGAAACCCTGCAAACACTTTAAATCCACTGCCTAATGGAAAAGTGTGGGGCATAAGATACATTCACCCCTACTGTTGGCCAAGACCTCCAAGAATATATGAAAGAGGATGTTTAATCTATGAATCTTGCACTTTTAGCCCAAGCCATCTTATAATTAGTACTTTCATAAATTTACTGTTGCTCTCATTAATTTGAGAAATTGCAAACATGAGATCCTTGTTTCAAGACTGCGCATATTTAGTCAACCTTTCCACAATTGGACCTAGAAAGAATTTGCGAATTCCATCTCTATATCAAGATAGCAGCTGTGATCTAACTCCACATAGAGGTTCTTCACAGGTGTCACTACACCGCGAGTCTCTCTTTGACGGTCAGATGTCTATTCTGTTCAACTATTATAACGAAGTCGTCATACCACGGTCGTACGCTCGTTTCCATAGCAAACCTCCTGCGCATGTGCAGTGAGAGCTAGTATGCCAAACTGAAACGAAATGACGTCACGAGAACATATTTAATCATGTTCATAAGTAACTGTGTAAGTTGCTTGGGAATCTTTGTACCATGGCCCTATTTTGTTACTAAAATGTCCCCGACGATACAGGAATACTTCAAGTCTATGGCAAGTAAGTACATGACGAGCCTTCTACGGCCGAAAAAACGGTCACATACGCAAGAGACCCAAATGGGGTATATATTGACTCTATCCAAGCAAGTACCTTTGCCAAGTTGGTTACATATTGGTTATTGGATACGTGTTTGACTGAAAAGAGAAAACAACGACACTTGATTAAGAGATGTATAAATATCGTAAAAAACACCTTAACTCAATCCTCATCTTATTTTTAGGTCAGTTTACTTGACATCCAATGTGACAAATAGAAGTTTCCCAATCAAACGCACAAAAGTTGCATACCGTCAAGGCCGATCAAACCTTTACTTCTGTTAATTTCTGTTTTCTAGTGTTTAGTACATAAACTCCGTTAAACACAACAGTGTGTTTTCAGTGATATTTAGTAGGAATATGAAATTGATGAAAAAAATTACTTCTTTGTTGTATGCTTCAGAAAGCTCTGTACATTGGCACTACTCTTTGCCTATATTTTCCAGACAATACGAGCACAGCTTTTTAATAAATGCGAGCTTATTATAAGCCATATAATTCAAACCGCCTTACAGTCTACACAACATTTAGTTTCCTCTCATATCGACATTTTTGCTGTTACACTTTCAAGGCATAAATATTTGACCTAATATAAATCTATAAAACGCCTATATTGACAGGTTCCGTTGCGGCTTCACCTCACCCTAAATACTTTCAATTATATATTGAGATATACATAGATATAGGACAACGGTCGCTGCATACCAAGCAAAAACCACCATTCCTTTCTTTCCTGCTTTTATTTATTTAATTATTTATTTATGTTTTGGGTGTGCTACCAAGAATCAATTTTGAGCTCAACTCCAATGTCAATACACATGGAAGACACCTAATTACTTTTACTCAGCAAACGTGAAGTTACCAACAAGCAATTGCTGGAGGTCTAGTTTTTACAATAACGTCATCTGTCTTCCTTATACCTCACGAAGCCAACACGAAATTTCCGTGGGGTAGTGGGTTAATGTATGGAATGTACACATACGTGTGGTCCCCACTTTGAGAAAGTCAACGAGCTATAAGGGCATTTAGTAGATATTGGCATACTATTTATACCATAACACATCGAAATGTCGGAATCTAGTTCCCGAAGCCTCATGTATGTTTTCTATATATATTACATATTGATAGGCTACATGAGTTGCCATGTAGATTCTACATTGACGCAGTTCCCAGTAACACATTGAGTTAATTAAACCGCTGACTACAGTATCATAAGGAGGGGAACTTAAACATCTTCTTTACATCATTTGTTTTCATCTAAGGAAAGATTGAAGACGATGTTCAGAAAGATTACGAGTTAACATTCCACTCTGAGACCTGTCTATTTATTCTCCAATTTAAATAATTCTGTGGAGTACACACAAATTCAAAATAGTCCTAAATTATCGAGTAATACGTCAAAACTGATCATTCAAAACGGAGATGGTCGTACTCTGACTTCGACAGTGACCTTACTTGACTCCATACTCCATCAGCTATATAGCTATAGAGACGTATGTGACTTGAATTACCTGCCCCTACTGGCTCATTTGATCACTTGCCATATTTATTAAATGAAACAATTATTCCACACAAAGTAAACTGTGATCGCCAAATTACGACAACAGTACCCTATACAGAGATACTTCGATCACCTCTGTGGTCATATTGAAGAAACATTGTTTAAGTCCGTACAACGAAGCAAAAAAGGACTCTGAATGGATTAGAAATGAGTAATTTCTTGACCCATTATCCAATTTCCATGTGATCTTACAATGATGAAGCATATCCATAGATTTCTGCAACTATAAGCCGATGAATATATCTTTAATTTCGTAACTTCCATAAAATGAAAAGGGATGATTTGAAAACCACGACCATTCCTTTCAAGGCCTATTCGTCTAAAATATAACATCCACAAGTACGTACTATATTCAGTTGATCCCTACTTTCCCAGGATATTAATCTTTGACAGTCTATAGCAAACTTAAAAGTCAGTGTCAATTTTTATTCATACAGTTCCATTACAACGTATACATGCAATTCAATTTGCGTTGAGAACTCTACTTGACTTTGCTAGGGAAGGCTACTTGACTTTGCTTGAGACTGTATTCGACTGATTTTTGACTGATGGTACATTAAGTGGACGGACCTTTCCAGACTTCAACCACCCAAGAAACGTCTTTTGAAACGCATCCCTGTATTGTTTACTGGCGATCATGTAAATAAATGGATTCACGCAAGAATTGAGGAGTACCAAGAACTGGAAAGCCCAAATTGTTTTGTTCAATTGCGCTGGTCTCAGAATCCTCGTCGGTAAAAAACGAAAGATGCGATTGACGTGAGTCGGTGCTTGACAGAAGAACAATACCGATCCATTCAAGATGAGCATGATTCCCACCTGGTTTCTGGTCTTCGTACGGAATTGTCCAGAAACTTGAGAAGATTGCTGCACAGTGTCTAAAGTCATGATGTCCGGCCTAAACCTCGACGACAACTGGTTTATTATTTTGGCATAGAGCACCACGTTCACGATCAGGAAAACGAAAAACCACAAAATGGGGAATCCAGTAAGGATGCCCGTCGCGATAGTCGAATGGAAGACCCGCTCACAGAAGTGTACGAACTTTGGCATTCCCCGAAAGGTGGCCTCATTTGGCCACAAGATGCAGTGTGACTCGATCCTGATGTTAGAAATGGCGGTGCATAATCCAAGACAGAAGGCGATTGCCCACATTGCAAGAACCAACTTAACGGTACGCTTCTTACCGGACACTAGACGGTGATAGATCGGCCTACAGATGGCCCAGTATTTTTCAAGAGTCACCAGTGTGACTAGCATGAAAGATGCGTAGTAGCAGGTGACGGCTATATCCGGGGCTATACAACCGAGTTCCCTGGTCACGGTTACGTCCATTTTGATAACTGATATCCAGTAACGAGAGAGTGCATTTCCAATGCCAGTGCAGAGGTAGAGGATATCGGCGACGGCCAAATTAGCCAAGTAAATATTTGTGACGGTTCTCATCTTCTTGGACTTGAAAATGGTGAAGAGGAAAGCAGAATTAAGAATCATCCCTGTCAGCCATAGAGACGGAAGCACTCTGGTTAGCATAAACATGTCCAGTTCGTTGTACAAGAATTTATCGAAGTTTTGGGGGCCTTTTGACGTGAGGTTGAACAATGAGGTAGCATTTTCACAATAATGGGAGTTCGCCATCGCACCGAAGAACACACTTTGTGACTATTATAAATCAACAATTAAGCTGATATCTAAGTGAGAAAGTCACACAGAACGTCAGCAGTCATATTTGAACAAACACAGGAGAACTCTTTATCAACTTAAAAGTTGTGGTATTTTTGTCTGCGTATGGGTATTGACTGAACAGTATCAGTCGAGGAGTACTTTACAAGTGCTCATCTACGGTAGATTAATCTGGAATACGAGTGGATAAAAGCGATGGAAAACCTGATATCGCAGTTGTAGTTGTGAATCACCGAAGATTTTAATGCACAGCGATCCCGTTCAGATATAGAGCGAAATGTAACATGTTCGACTTCAGTTTGGTCATTAATTTGTTGTTTCCGGTCCTCTACAATCTACCCAATAAAAGCCAAGACCGAAACGCAACAGAAACTTCAGTACCTTCAGCATAAAGTCACTTCAGTATCAAGAGAACTGCTTGCCCTACTGAAGAAATGTAAAAACAAAATGTGAACAGTTCGAGCAAGTTAATGACTTTCTGTGCATCAAAAATTTCCACTTTGTTTAATGTATCTCTTATACGTCCGTTGTGTAATGATTATCTTACCCAAACCACTTTTTTCATCAAAATGGTAAATTGCTGCTGCTTGATTGGCTCATGCATTAAGATCGATTACGTGCACCATTTGCAAGAGGTCAACCTCGACCTTTAAATGTATGCATTATCTGCCAAAAATAGTGATTTTCTGAGAGCCAATCTCGCTTCACTTAGCACTTTTTATTTGTTTCTTTACACATTGCGCGGTAAGTTGTTGAAATTATTACACACGTTAAAATGAGGTTTTGTCTTTTTTTTATATTTTGTTTATTCATGTCAGAAAAGTGCATTTCATAATTAGTTATAGAGATTACCTGTAGGATCGTTCAGTGTATTGTTTAAGTTTTTGTACATTTTAGGAAGAAAACGTCTCGTCTGCTGGTGTGAACGTTTCCGGAATGACAAAATGATATAATGTTCGGCATACACATTAAAGAATGAGACACTCTTATGTACTACTAATGCACTTTCAAGAAAGTTTCTCTACTGTCATTTGTAATGTGACGAAGTTTTTATTATAATTCATTTTTTATTAGTTTCTTTACTACTTTCTGTAGTTTCGTTATTATTTTGTGTCTACCGTTTTACGTTACTTCATTTTCCAACCATAATGACCATATTTAAGGGGCTGGAAACTGTCTTTTAACCAGTTCTGTTATTCATTCTTGCTTACATTGTTTACTGCTTCTTTTGACAAGTAAGTGGCCTACAAACAAATATTTGACGTTTTATTAAATAAAAAGGCAAAGGTGAACCATTTAATAAATCGAGCAAAACATTTTACATGTAAAATGGCTACCAGGGAATTCTAGCTGAAAATGACCATAGCTAACTGTTTGACCTACAAATTGGTTTGTAAAAAATGACCTAGATGACCGTATTAGGTCAATTGTGGTAGTACTAAGTTACAGAGATAGATGATATCCCCGAAGCTGTTATTATTGCCACTATACTGTTGGTAATATACTTGTAACAGAAATGTGTTGAAATTAGGCATCATTTCACCAAACATGAACAACAGCTTTTTAACAAGGATACGTAGCCCTTTTTTCCCCCTGCTTTTAAACACCTACACTTATGAGTGTAGGTGTAATAGGTACTTAGCAGTCATGTTTTGGGGCTGGCAGGAATATATGCCCCACTTGCGACCCTTAACACTGTTTTAAACGACGTCTTGATAGTATAATGTTTACTGAGTGCCAAGTGCGACTGTGACGAAAGACTTCTTGTGGGATAGAGGTATGGCTCTTCTATATCGGGTGGTTAATTCCGAGACGAGATGGTCGCCATTAACAGGTACCTGACTAATCTTGTTAAAACCACTGATGGGACGGTACCTGTCAAGTACCTAGTATATTTGGCGTCAAGGTCTAACAGGTAAGTGCAGCTGAAAACCTGTTAAAACCAGGAACAATTCCATTTAAGTAACAAGTAATTGTTGCAGGGTCTTAACAGGTACATGACAACTAGTTAAAAACCAAAGAAACCCAAACGTACAGGTAGACTGGAATTCTTCCAAACTTCCAAAAGTTTTAAAAGTTTTCTTCCAAAATTTCTTCCGACAGTGACGAAAACCAGTGACCATTTATGAACCGACTTCCAAATTACGGCCAAAGTCCCTCACTAACTAGTCCAAATTATGTTCAGCGTATGGGGGGGGGGGGGGAGGGAGATATGCTTTCCACCACGGCACCAAAGGACGGAAGACCCTTCGATCTTCATGTCCAGTGACAAACTCACTGTACGTAATAAACATTTGAAATGAATCAGGGTATAGGCCTGAGAAACTTATTATAAGTTCAGACATCATGGCACTAAATGGCACTTTCTGGGGACTTATAGTATGTAATATATCCGCTCCCCTGAAAAACCTCCCCTTTCGAGCGAGACAGCGAAGTACGTTATACCTTATAGAAGTAAACAGATGAACTAAAATGACGTCAGGCTAACTAATCACACACTAAACAAATGAAGCCAAACAATAATACTCGCCACGTCTTACACAGTTTGTCTTTGCCCATATGTCTTTGCACCCAAGATCTGAGAAAGGGGCCAATATAGCCCAGATAACCCATATGGGGTAGTTATGGGGTCCATGCGGGTAATTGTCCCACGTGGTCACCATACGTATCCCATGTGGGTCATATCGTCATCTGGACTGGCCCATATGGACCCCTTGTAGATCTTGGGTGTAAATCATATGGGCCCCAAATGGATTCAGTGATATAATTAATATTACACAAAGTTTACAGTCTCTGCCGTCTTTAGAGTAATACAAAAGCAGCAACCTAACAACCCACCCACCGAAAATGGAATATAGTGTATAAAAAATTGTCTTAGAGAAGATGCAATTGTGTATTACACCTGATTGCACGCTATTATTCATTTTTTTTTTCAACATGGCTATCATTTACGAGTCTTTTTGAGAGTCTCGAAGCGTTTTCGACAATTTGCAGGGAATGTTTCATCAAATATGTACATACTAACCTACACTATCAGTCACACAAGTTTTGACACTTCCACAGAGATGGAGGTCTGTACCATGTGACATCCCGCATAACCCTTGAACACAAACCGTTACTACGGCAACCAGTCATTTTTACCTGGCATTACCGTTTATTCCTGAACTGACAAAGTGAGTTCATCCTCCCTATACGCAGATAAGGAGACAATAATTATTGCATTTAGCGTTCATTTTTATAATTTGAGTCCGATTACATGTAGCGGTAAATGAGGATATAGGTAGTTTTTACATAAACACATAACATTACTTTTGGTTTTCGCACTTTCTTCCTCCAAATCGTGCGTATGCTTTTATCACCTCAGAGTGATTGCGTGTGTAGCCAAAAAGTGAAAACATTAAAATTTCATGTCCAAAAGTTCGGTGAGGCCTTTAATTGCACCATGCAGACAATTTGGGAAAATAAATAGGTTTCAGGTGGTTAATTCTGCCATATGATATTCAGTTAGTCAAAACAAATTCGGATCACTGACGCCTCAGTGATGTGATAAGTTGTGCTGTGGGTGATTTGTAAATACAGTGCTTTGTTTCACCAAATGCTACAATTCACTATACCGACGAAGGGAGCGACGTCTTGAATAGTATGTTTTTGATACACCAATGAGGTGACCGTCTATACTGTTGCATAGTCATTGTGCAGGTACTTATAGTAAGAACCGTTAATTTTCAAATATGATTTCTGTCTTTTACTCTTTTCAAAACAGTCACTATCACTTTCGTTCATTGAAAGATTCATTCCGTTATGTGCAACCTCGTGTGTACAATCAAAAATTAAGAAAAAGTTAAGATCAAACAAAACTAACTAACTAATTGACTGACCGTGCTGACCGACTGACTGACTGACTGACTAACTAAGTAATTACCTGCCTATACCACCATAGATGCGTACATGCATGTACTCACTGCATATCATGCTTCCTGTCAGTCAGTCAGCCAGCCTACCTACCCAGCCACCTGTACCTTGTACCCCACATGCCTGTAACACCATAGATGCGTATAGCACGGTACGTAAGCACGGTTTGGAATTGTCGTTTTAACACTTTTTTACATTATAAGTAAAACGATTTTGGTTTTCCTATCTCCTGATAGGAATGATGGATACTCTTCATACTTGGTATGAAGGTTTATCATATCGAGAGAAAGAATCCGCTTGTTTTTGGTTCAGGTCAAAGATCATCTCGGGTCATCAGAGATCAAAACGTGAAAATATTGTGCACGCGATATCTCCAGATAGGAATGATGGATACTCTTCATGCTGAGTGTGTAGGTTTTGCCAATTGCCATATCAAAAGAAAGAAGGCTGTTGTTTTTGGTTCAGGTCTAAGGTCGTCTAGGGTGACCGAAACGTCAAATTGTGAAAACCTTGTGCACGCCATATCTCCAGATAGGGATGATGGATACACTTCATACTTGGTATGTAGAGGTTTGTGATATTGAGAGGAAGAATCCTATTGTTTTTGGTGAAGGTCAAAGGTCATCTTGGGTCACAAGAGGTCAAATCGTGAAAACCTTGTGCACGCGATATCTCCTGGTAGGAATAATGAATTCTCTTCATTCTTGTTATGTAGGTTTGCCATATTGAGAGAAGGTACCTTCTTGTTTTTGGTGGAGGTCAAAGGTCATCTGGGGTCACCAGAGGTCAAATAGTGAAAACGTTGCCCATGCGACATCTCCAGATAGGAATCATGGATACTCCTCATACTTTGTATGTGGTTTTGTCATAATAAGAGAGAGAGCACTATTTTGTTTGGTTGAGTTCAAAGGTCATCTGGGGTCTCCAGAGGTCAAACAGTGAAAACCTTGTGCACGCCATATCTCCAGATAGGAATGATGGATACCCTTCATACTTGGTATGTAGGTTTGTCATATTGAGAGGAAGAAACCTATTGTTTTTGGTGTAGGTCTAAGGTCATCTGGGATCACTAGAGGTCAAATACTGAAACCCTTAGCACATAATATCCTAAGGTTTGAATGATGGATACTTTCATTCTTAGTATGTATCTTCATGATTATGAAAGGAAGAAGCCTTTTGTTTCAAAACTTATTCTTATTTAAAGAGCTTGGAGAAGTTTACACTTTTTACACAGACATTTGCGTGCACTGCTTATCCCTAGATTGTAGGTGTATCTCATTGAGTATACAAAAATTTCATTGTCTTTGGTAAAGGTCAAAGTTCATATGCAGTCAACAGGGTCACAGTATGGAATTCTTGTACGCATCTTTTCTCAAGGAGGGAAGCTACGGTAGATGTCATATTCAATATGTAGTTGTAACTCATTGAGCACAAGAACCAACTGATCTTTAATTCTCATTCAATGTCAACAAGGGTCAAATTGTGAACATGTCTAGATATGATCTCAAGGAAGGAAGCTTGTACAGATCTCATATTTCATATAACGCATACGTCGCTTGATGTGACAAGTACTAATGTTTTTATATCAGATTAAAAAAAAATCGCTTAAGCAGATCATCAAAACCACAATGCATTTCTGCATTCTGGTTACATTGCCGGTTCAAAAACTTTTTCATCATTATTATTTTTTACATTATTCAATCAAAGAATTTATATGTCATCGGTATGTATTTATTTATTTTTTAGTCAACGGGTTTTTACATGATCGATTTGATTATTGTCTGGCCATATACATAAACGTAGAAAGACATACTGTCTCCTGGTCTATATATGACGTTTGCATATATTGGATTAGTTGCTATTTACTGGCGGCCGTGCTCTGACTTCCTTCAATTTTGTGTTGTGTATACATAAAAAACCAAATATGTCACATTTGCAAACGGGGTTTACACGTGACAAACCGCGTCACAGTGGAATTTGAATTCAAAAATAATGGCTCAATGCCCCTTCCCCCCTCCTAATCTAATGAATTCAAATATTGCAATAATGGCGGTTTAAGTAATTGGTAGATAACATTTCATTTTCGTAGTCCTCTGGTACAAATCATATCTTTACACAAGTTGACAAATTTTTGGTTCTTTCCGATCAGAGATGGAGAAGATATTAACTAAAAATAAAAAAATTCGGATTGTAATCCGATCCGATATCGTTGTAGTGTGAACGCCCCGTAACCCTGCTTTGAGGTGGTCTGCAACACGAAGGGACACGGATCTTACGAGGGAGTCCAAGGTCGGGGCGCAAGCCCGGTTCCGTAGGAACGTAGTATTACGTCAATTGTACGTCAATTGAGCCTCTAGCTCCGCGCATTCTACACCAGAGCCACACTGTGTACGTTCACGTTTGCCCGTGCGGCGTACTCTGTCCTTAGCTGCAACTATGAGCCTGTGTATGCGTTTGTTTGCCTCAAGGGGGCAAGGCGTCCTTGTTAGTTCTGTTATTTGACGTCAGGCAAGGGGGGGGGGGGGGTATACTGCATAGAATCGGAATCCTAACAGCTAAAGTAGGCTAGACGATTTTCTTTATTCCATGACGTCATTCTCATTTACTTCTCAGCGTTACACTCATCCGGTTCCTTCCGCGCTCCAGCCTCCGGCCGTGGTCCCTGATAGACGCGCACCTATGTATGACGTCGTCACGGCGCGTCATATGATCAACACGAAAAAAATAAACAGCCGAACGTACGAACGTACGTTTTTACAACGTTCAACAGCAGACCGATGATGCACAGTACTGAAATTACCTAACGATAAGCTTCGTCGAATTTCCACCATCTGAATCTTGCAGTGACTTAATTTCAGTGTAATGTATCTCCGCAGGTTCTCTGTCAACTCGACTGAAAAGAGTCAGGAAAATGGAGCAAACTTATTTGGGCTAGCTAGTATAGCTAGACGAGAATGATGCAGTAAGCTGTACGTTACATGGCCTAAGCTCATTACAGTGTGATGTGGAGTAACGAGTAACGTTAGGCTAAGGTATATTCATAACTTGGTTACGATTTAAGCCTAACGCTAGGCTGTAACTATTGTCTAGGCCTGTCTGCCACTGTCCATTGAGTCTAGTGTAGTACGTGCCACAGTACCGTACTGACTAGTACTGGACCTGGTTAGAATAGATAGGCTATGCCCTCAACTGAAATGTTAGTGTAACCCATGATCTTAGACTCTACTGGTGGGATCATATAACTTTGTCAAAATTGTAAGTAGCCTGTGACACCTCCCTGTGTCAGTGTCTTGTTGATGAGGCCTTAGCCCTAGGCCTAAAGGCCCTGTTCGATTCATTGAAGACCAAAGTATGTAAGTTTCATGTCTATGGATAAATTAAAACACATACAACAAGGAAATGTCACTTTCCATGTCACTTGAAGTTTTAGAGGGAAGGAGAATGCAATTTTCACCCACCTGTGGAAATGCCTTCGGTTCAGGGCTGAATATCTAGTTTGAAAACAGTTTGCCCAGTCAGGCCGGTAGCTTCAAGAATTCAATAGGTCTTACAATTTTTTTATTTGCCCTGAAATAAAAGCAAGAAAACTCAAACATCACTGGTTGCATGATAAATATTTGCAGTATTATAATATACCATCTAGTAGTAGTACAAAAGAAACTAATTGTGTATATACATTTGTTGCCAGGTAACCACTGGGATCAGTCTATTCTTGAAAATCACTTTTCATGAGGACACTGTCTGTTGGAACTCTGTCCTCAAATATGACCATGTAATTAAACAGCAAATTATTAAGCACAAAGATTAAATAATGGAGAAGGAAAGTCAGGACTTTCGACAACATTAAATGAAGGACTAACGTATATGGTCATCCCATTACCAAATTTTATTCAAATACTCTATGTTGTTTACTTTCCAAGGTATTGCAAGTTGAATGTTCATAAAAAAAATAATCAGGAAACTGCTCTTTGAGATTGTGATGACATCACCAGACCACATGTGATTGAAAAGCTGGCATTTTTCTTTATATTTCATTATCCGTATATTCTTAACAGCTATGCATAGATTCAAATCAGAGTATATGATTTGATTATTGCATGATACACCTCAGTAATTCAACACAAAATATGTACATGTGTGTGCAGAGTTATAGAAATTATTTACCATGGTGAATGCTGGAATAATCTTTCATCTAAAATCTGGAAACCTTTTTTCAAATGCAGATTTATTGTGTCCTTTGTGTGGAATTCTGACAACTCTTAACTTGTTTCCAACATATCAGGGATGGGCAACCTTAATTTTGACTGAATGGGCCAGATATGAACAATGAAATGTTATCCAGGCTGCACTTGACCCACGACCTGCTAGTTGATTTCAAACCTATAATTCTAAGAACTTTCAAGCAATATATATAAATCCCAATTTACAAAACCATTACCTCAATCTTTGTTGATTAGTCATGGGGAAACATAGGCCTGCCTGGCAGCATTTAATAAGATGTCTAGCACTGACTTTTTTTTTTTTTTACTGATACATCTTGGGGCAACAAAAAAAAGTCACTGCTAGGACATGCGGCCCTTAGGTTGCCCACCCCTGCATGCTTTAGAAGTTACACGGTAAGATGTTCACTACTATCTTTGAGGCAAAATATCTGAGATAATAATTTGTCATTTGGTTGGCCACAGGTGCAGCAGTATCCAGTCAACGTAACATTTAGTCATCATGACCCATACGGTTGCTAAGCTGCATCCATGGAGCTCCGTGAAGGGGAACATGAAGGTCTTGTTGAGGAACATGGATCCAGAAGACATCACTGTCATGCTTCCCTATGGTCTGCAGGTACGCTACACAGTTTTCAAATTTGAAGTTGTGTAACAAGCAGCACTGTAAGTGTGTGTGTGTTCTTGCTTCTTCTGTTCTACAGAGAAACTTTTTGGGAGATGAATTATTGACATCCAGTATGTGTACTATAAATGGCAAATTTGCCATCCAGTATCTTGTACATGAGTGGTGACAATGCCATCAGATTTTTGCCTAAACGGTAGCCCACATACCAAATGTACAGTACCCACCAAAAACACTGACTCATTAAACAGTGTACGGGCATCTGCCAGCAGCTTAAATACGTTTTGGTAAATGTTGACTATATCATAGCACAGCTTCTCACACGGAGAATAGAGATGATATGTATACCTTGCAGTACGTATGTATGATTTAAAATTTCTTAGTATTTCCCCACCAACAGAGTGTAGGCTGTAGTATTTACCGTATGGGGAGTCTGAGATTCCTCTGTAGGTAAATTATCTTTTCCTCTAGCTGTATGCTTTCAGGGATCTGTTGCGTGAGCCTTCCTGGAGTGCTGGCCGATGAGCTGGTTTCAGCCTAATTTGGAGCTTTCTTCATGCATAGGCTGGTATCGCAAACGAATAGTTTGTTTCCTTTGAGTTGATTTCTCAACAACTTTTGAGCTATCACAAGTCTATATACTACACTATCATAATTTATCATTTTCAGATTAAGTTGCAGGCCAGTTGCGGCCACAAACACCATCCACGAGAACAAAAAGACAATTCTGTGCCAGTAACTGGTGAAACGTAAACATGAATACAAGAATTCATGAATTGCAATTAACAATATAATGTAGCAACAGTTAAGTCAAAGATGATCTGCCATTCATGAACAAATGTCAAATTTCAGTCAAAAATAAAAACACTCATTAGTTATTTAAATGAAATGCCCAAGTTTTCTTGTTTCTTTTGTAATGGTCAGCTTGTTCACACCTTCCACCACCCCCACGTTCTGCGTTGCACGGCGTTCTACCACTCTACAAAAGGTAACACATTTGTGACCCACATCGACTCCGGCGCAGGACTGGTCATGTACAGTTGGACAATAAGTGGGCTGGACGATCTCAAGGTAGATTGCCAAAAGTAAGTGGAACTGATGGACTGTTGTTCTAATACTGGTATGACTCTTTCAGATATGAGATTCTTCATTAGGCCTACTGGACATGTGACTAATCCACCTTCAGTCCCAGCCCCCTCAAAATAAGTCTGAGTCACCCTGAAGCAGGAACTCCCTAAACAGCAATAGATTTCATCCAGTCACAAATTTTTCAGGTGTGCAACAAGTAATAGAATGTCGTGTTTTACCATACAATTGAATACAATGGATCGACAAATGACAGGCATGCAGGGTCCCACAATCTGGAGTATTCAGCACTATAGTGGTCCTTGACATCTGGCACAGAGCCTAAAGTTGCTGACTTCTTTCAGCTGGGAGTAAAAATTTCAACTTCAGAAAAAAAAAAAAAAATCTAAAAAAGAAATCTCAACTTACAACACACAACATATACTGTACCCTTTGACCATGGACTAACCCCCAAAATCATCATCTAAATCTGATTTTGACCAACATGGTCCTGGAATTACAAAAATGCACTGAAGTCACGACACACAAGTTGTGTGTGAATATGATAAAAATGAAAGACAAAATACCAGCTGAAAAATGGGTTAGATTCCAGGGGGTGTGGTGTTGGGCACATTTGTTAGTTCATACAATTAGTCAGCAGTACTCAAATTGGGCTGGTGAACACGGCCCTGTCAGCTCTGTATGATGATACTCCAATTTTGTGTTATTTGCAGGTTTGTTTTAATGTCCAATATCTTTCATTTTGTTTCTTTCAGATTTCACATTAACACTGCCATCAATAATCTGCTAAGTGTTCCTCAACACCGGGTAGGTTTCTTTAAGACACTGTAAACAGTTAAAAAGAAGTGATGGTGATGATGATTCTTATCGTGTGATACTCCCAAAAATGGCGCTGATTTTGTGACATTAAAAGTGGAACCTTACTTAGATATTGCACTGTGATGGCTGTTGGATGAATGCTGTGCAATTCAGTGTTTGGTTATAAGCTTCATACTAGCTAGGCCTACTCTGCAGCTTGTTTGGTGGTCAGTATGCACTGCAGCATTTGGTGATCTGTACCTCAGCCTATATGTCAGTGTTTGGTGAACAGTTATAATGCAGTTCAGTGTTTGGTGAACAGTTACAGTATGTACAATGCACAGTGTTTGGTGAACACGATGCACTGTAGTGTTTGGTGATCTGGCCTTAGGCCTTACTCAGTGTTTGGCGAACAGTTATAATACACTTCAGTGTTTGGTTGAAAAGTTACAACACACAACAAGTTTCAGTGTTTGGTAATCTGCGTACTCTGCAGTACATGTTTGGTGATCGTATATACTGGAGAGGTTAACGAAAACGTACTTCAGTGTTTGGCAAACAGTATGAACTTCAGTGTTTGGTAGTCTACATACACTGCAGCTGGTGATCTGTTCGTGCACCGTAATTTTTGGTGAACTGTATATGGTTACACTGCAGTATGTGGTGATATACATCCATAGATATTCCAGGGTTTATGTGTTTCTGGTCACATTCCTTGATACAGGTTTTCATTGGCTACTGCTCAGACATGACACTGAGGGTCTTTAGTGACATCCTTCACAAGTGCACAGAACTTTCGAGAACAAAGACGCCCACCTCCGTCCTGTGGTAAACACATTTTTATCCTCCCTTTTTTGTCATCTATGCGGTTTCTCTTTTTGCATGTACGTCTACCTTAGAATGTTGTTCAAAATATGGAGAAGCTTTGATGTAATGAAGAATAATCTTTAAGTTAAGCTAAAAAAAAGTTCATGTGATTCATTTTTAAAGTAAAGGGAAGTTAGCTTTCTGTGTGACATATTTGAAGGTACAGATGACACATCTAGTAAGGAGAGAGAGGCAGAGCTTGCCATATCCACAGTCTCTTTTTGGTACCTACTGTATATGCTCATTCTGAAGCATGAGCACAAATGACCTTGAGTAACCTTTCAACCTCATACCATTTAATAGAGTTTATCTGAACCAGAATCACACACATGCCACCATCAAGTCCATCAAGTAACAAGCACAAGCTTTCAAAATATATTAATCAGTGCTTTCATGTGCACCTGTAGCAATTCAGGTTAAGTGAAAAGGGGACCTTAGAAATAGGGAATGCACTAGCTGCCCTGGTTGTCTTACATCAGTAGGAAATCAGTATTCAGTATTGCTTGAGACAAGTGACATGTAGCATTTTGCTCTATTTCTGTTGTTGTTGTTATTTCTCTGTTGTAGTATGGCTTATAATGAAGATATGGATGAACTAGTAACAGGTGGTCATGGAACTCTGCAAACGTGGAAGATGGCTCATGTTGAGGTAAGGTACCAGCTTTCCTGCAAGTGCCCTTTAATTGAGTGAAATGGGTTATATGTGAGTGTAGGCTACAACTGAGAAGTAAAGCATCCCTCTGACTGTCTTTTGTGTCTATAGATAAGGCGATACCTAAGGAGATGAGGTCGGCCGATGAGGTATACCACACTTGTCTTTTGTCCTAATGTGGTGTGAAAAACAGGATTTTTAGCACCTTCAATTCAGCATGATTAGCAAGTCAATCCAGTACTTGTAAGAAAAGTGACTTGATATAAATATTTGCTATGGAATCATGCACCTCTGTGCTGTGTGCATGGTTAGTTCCTGGTTAAATTCCACGGACCACTTTGAGTTTGATGCGACTGTGTCTTTCAGCTGCGCGATGCCTTGACACCTGGCCGACCAATCACCTGTGGCATTACCCCAGAGGACTGGGTCCGTGACATCCGTGTGTTTCAGAAGCAGAAGCAACTGGTGGCACTTTGCAACGAAGGGATTTACATGGTCGACTATGTCAGAAATGAGGAGCTGTTCCACATGCCCAACTGGCACGCAACCGCCCTCACCAGGTATGTGTGTGCATTCGAAGTGTCGTGGCAGTGTGATTTCACATTCATCCATCCCCCCTGCCGTAGTTTTGCCCTGTGTGCAAATGGGACAAACTCAACTGATCGCCTGTTATACTGAGGTAGTTTTGGTTTAAATGCAACAGTTGTGATGATCTGGTAATGCTCCAGTGACTTCACATTAACTAATATGATCTCATGTAACTACATGAAGAACAACCACTCTTTGGATTAAAGAATATTAATGACAACATAAATTGATTCAGCTCTTACATGTTTCCTTTGTTTTTCCACTGTTACATGTCTCCCTTTTTTTTCCCAATTTCTAAAGGTAAAAAGTTTCATGAACTCCTGTGCTTTTCTTATTTGCTGGGAACCTCCTCCACACCCCCCCCCCCCTCCCTCTTTCCCCAAAGTGGGTTCATCAATCTTGCTCAGAGGAATTTTGTCATATTCAATGACTTGCACTCACTAATTAGACTGCCTTCCTTTTGCCTTACATTGCAGCTTTGTGTGGTACAGACCCTTAGAATACTTCATCACAGCGTCAATGGACGGGACCATCAAGGTTTGGAATGCCATCGTCTTCAGTCAGGTTCACGAATTCGTCGGACATTACAACCATGTGACTGGTAAGTAACAACCGATGGACTGTACCATTTTTTTTTAATGCCCTCGTGCCATTTTTCCTCCTACGTTTGGAAGCATCTTTTCTTATGGTGTGCACTAAACTCACAGCGCCCTACCACATCTACTTTTCATTGCCATGCAGACTCACAATTTATGTTTTTTTTTTACCTTTCAAGTTTCCAGGGGTCCTTCCTTATTGATTCGCTTTAATGGGATTCCTGCCAAGATAATTCCTGATGAGCATGAATGCATAGCACATTGTGGTGTGTTAGCAGGAGGCCCACTTTGTTAATTGATAAATGTGTGGTTGCATGCAGTAGTTGATGAGCTACATGCACATAGTTGAACCTGCTGATGATAAATTTTCCCACGGTGTTTTCACAAGAGGTGCTAAAACAAGGAGACAGCTGTGCAGGTTAATTCCTATAGCATGGAGCACTCTCATCTGGGTTACGGCAGGTTCATCACATAATCTAGTAAATCCTTCCCAGTCACTGTACCAGTATATAACCCTCTTTTGTCGGGCACAGTACGAGGACTAACTTAGTTTTCATGTTTGATAGGCTGTTTTGAAGCTTACAAGGTTTTCTTTAGTGAACTCTTTGAAAATCTTGCATTTTACAAGGTAAAAACAATCTGTTTCAAACGATTTAATTTGCTTAGTAGTCTGGCGGAGTTCATGAAACAAAGTGCAATGGAATGTCAAAAATAATTTGTCCAAAAAAAAAAAATTATTACTTGGTGCAGTACCCACAGATCTGAGAGCACACCGTTGTTGTTGAATTTATAGTGTACTGGCTTTTGAAGTCTTCCAATATTTAGTTTAAGTGCTCTCATCTCTCTCCATCCTGCAGGGTTGGTCACCCACCCTACCGATCCGCTGCTGATATCGTGCTCTAAGGACGGCACCCTCAGGGTATGGAGGTTGGATACATTCCAGCTGGTGAGTGGTTCGTGATTGTCACATGACAGTCCCGGGTGCTGGGATTGGTGGATTCGAAGGTGTCATTCCATGGGTGCCAACCATATCCTTTATTGAACAAAGGGTGTCCTCTTTCTTCAGTTTAAGGTACACGAAAATCAGAACATTTCTGTTTTTACGACCTTGGTTCCGCCGTTTGTGCAGGCACTGGGCAAAGTAAGCGAACACAAATGCACACATGTACTACTATGAAGTTGAGAACACGTTTTAATTTGGTTGTCAATGACCTTGGGTAGTTAATTATGTAGGCTCTGTGAAGATGCTGCAAGCATCACAGGACACACAGTCTCAAGTGGTTTATTTTTTTGTATGCCATCAGTGGAACGGGAACTGTGGAAGGGGATCTGTCTGGACACAGGCTAAGCAAATGGAGGGCTACTGCTTACATTGGCAGAAATTCTTGTTGTTATTGTGCAGCCTGCAGTATACAACTTTAGCCTGTATACAAGTTATTTCCTCCCCTACAAGTTGAAGTAACCCAATAAATTGACCTCATTGAACGACATTTCACTAGAATTGCTAAAACGCAGGACCTGCACGTGTTCCGTTTCCTGGGATAGCAATGTTAGCATTTATGTCATGTCATCAGTCCAGTCTGGACAAGTTAGTCTCATCCTGGCAAATGGCAAACCAGACTGGACTTGGGTGTGGTGTTAGTAGCACACTAGAGGATGCAGAAGAAGAGCTGGCCCAATAGGCACTCACTGTGCCTTCTGCCAGAATTTATCTGTTGATGGTGCTACCCAGTGTAAACTTCCAGCTCACCATGCAACATGTTTTAAGCTCAGATTGAGTTACATTGCTGGTTTGTGGTACAGGAATGTAGTTTACTGAGCCTTGTATATAACTGTAAGACATTCGCATTATTGTTGGACTGAATTGTTGAGAAGTATCCTACATGCAAATGTATGTAAAAGAGATGCAAATATATGCAAATATGTTGCTGAAGTGCACTTGAGACTTACTGTATCATGTCACGACTGACCAGTATTCAACTCAGGTTCACCTTTGAAGTGATAACCCAGATCAACAATTTTTCAGCTTCTCAAAAAAACATGAATGCAAACTTGAACCCAGCATGCTGAGGTTTGTATTTTGTGACTGATATTAGGTAGTAACTTTCTGGATCTGAATTATCTTTTGTTTGTGAAGGAATCCTGCATGGGCTTCAAGTTTGCTTTGGTATAACAGAGATGATTCAAAGACCACAGCACTTTCTTGTTAAACATGGACTTCTCATTGATTGATTGGAAAGATCATTAACAACAGAACACAAAGGTGATGTTGAAGCTAGGCTTTGCCTTTCCTTCAAAGCCTTTCCTTCAAGGCACTTAAACATAGCGGTCTTGAATTGTTTGATAAAAATTACTGTAATGGATGTCTCTGTTTAAGAGTAACCCCCCTTTTGGGGGAGGGGCTTAAATGATAGGTTCAACTGCTTCCATCGGAAAGAAGGTTGCATGTCAAATCCCTTAATTTACTTCCGAATGTATAATCCAAAGAGCTGGAGGATTTGAATGACTGAATGGTTTGTTTTTGTACATGAGCTAAGTTAGGGAACGTATTGTTCCTTTCAGTGTGCAGCAAAACATCAAATGGAAATGTAAGGCTTCTAGATAAAAATAAGTGACTATTGTTGCCCTAATTTTAAAGTAAAATGCCCTCAAAATTGTGACAGAAGTTGTCCAGGAATGGAGAAGTCAAACTGTACTCGAGCTGACATACTTAGTGGACGGCTATAGTTATATACGCTACCTCCAAACACATTTGAGATATTTTGCAAATCACTGAAGTTTCTTTTGTTTTGCATCAAGGGCTATTTTTGGAAGGACTCTCTGTTTTAAGGATCAATTTAAGGCACATCGTAGTGTCCTTGGAAAATCAACTTACGAGGAAAGTGATGGCCACTTGCCTTCTTGAATAGTAAAGACATTTTAGCTACCAACAATTTTGGTTTCGTTCGCTCAGAGGATATTGTTTTTATCGTTGATCTCATCTCTGTGAATGTCACTGACCAGTACCTCTTGTCTCTGCAGACCCAGCGCATTGACGTGGGGGAGGAGATCCTGGGCATGCGCGTCGCCCACGGCAACCAAATCTACTACCACACACTTCATGACATAAAAGTGTGGAATTTCAACCAGGTGAGAGGCCATATGAAACATTTCTCCCTTCAAAAAGATAAAGAAGAAAACTTCAAGTTGTTGTTTGCTTTGAAGTCCTTCCCCTACAGTGCCTAGTTTCAGGTCCTCACAACATTAAAGTTTTATTTTTATGCCCTTTAAAGGGGCTCATTGAGTTGATATCACTAAAGATTGCAGTGATTTTGAAGTGTACAAACACACGACAATACTCACAATTAGCATAATTAATCAAGTTTCACATCCAATAGTTACATGAAAACTGTCAATTTTTTCGAATTTTTGACCGTTACTTGCTCTGATTGTGTGCATGTGAATGTACTAATGTGAAAATGTCTGGTCACAAAGTTTCAAAAACCAAATTTAATCGTTGGTTACTCACTCATTAATGTTCCAACGTATGTAAGACTTTGGTATCCTTTTAGTTTGACTGTTTGTCATTAGTACGTGAAGGAAACTTGACGGGTTTAGAAAAATTGAATGAATTTCACAAAACAACTCAATGAGCCTCTTTAATAGTTTGTATTTCTATTTTGTATGTAATTTATTGTTTGCAGTTTGCACAACCTTGGGATTGAGTGTTTGTGGTATAGGCCTAGACGAAGTATGTTTCTAATTGTCCATTAAATAATAGCGGTGCAACATGGTATATGACCCGATGCATTCTTTCTTGTTCCTGTTTTCAGTTTCATCACCTGTTTACGTCGATTCAATCCTGCATCCACAAACTTGCCAGAATCAAGTCCACCAGCATACCGTCAAGGATCCTTTGTGCCGCAGAGGTCGGTGAATTGATGTAAATTTCATAATATCGCTCACAAAACCAGATGTTGTCATGACAAAGAGCCAAGGATGGGGAATATTATCCCCCCCACCACAACCTGGTCTGCCTCGAGCACAGTCTGCAAAAAACACGCCAAATGTCATTTTATGCCATAAGAACTGTTTTTCACCTTGTTTCTTCAGAGACTTTAAGCAGTCAGTTTTAATATGACCCACACACATGGCTCATTTTGACTTCTTTCCAATAAATTGATCAAAGAAGGTGTTTCAAATTTTGTAAAATTATATTTCTGAAATATGAATAGGTTCAATAGTAGAGGCTGTTATTGCTAGTTGTAGATTAGTAGCTCACTGAAGCCTCTGAAGCAAAGCGTCTGTAGAGAGAACTTACACCCTGTTTCAATGTGAGTGTGATGTTAGCCACGGATGTCGCTTGTGGAAAAACAAGAATCATGAAAACGAAACAGAAAGGTGGAAGTGATGTTGTAGTGTCGTTATAATCTCCTTGTGGCCACAGTGACATGACACATTTGAACATGATTTAATCATGTTGGCAAAATATTCCCATGAGAAGTATAACAAAGACATCATTGCAAACAGTGCAAAATGGGTTGTATAATCTCATCTTTGCAACTTTTCTCAAAGTCATTTGGTTTAAGAAATTTTGGCATTTGCTCTGTGCACATCTTGTGTTGCTTTAATCATTTTGCATGTCCTTCACCCCTTTGCAAGTGTTCAACTGGTCTCTGAAGGACAACTGGTTTTCTTTTTCTCTTTCTGATTTGCCACCATCCTGTTGTCAGGATGGCAGTGTACGACTCATCTCAACAGTGTCAGGCAGTGTTTTGACCATCATTTACCCCATGGCAACCTACCAGGTCAGTATACCTCAGTTTGATCATTACTATCATGGTGCCACATGGCAACCTCCACTTTCAGTATTCATGTATTTTAAACATCATTTATCCCATAGCAACCTTAGTACTGGGTCAGTATACCTCAGTTTGATCGTTACTAATGGTGCCATTAATTTAATGGCATAATTTTCTGTTAAAGTCTCTGGTTTCTGGAACGTTCATGCTAACTGATCATTTGTGATCAGCCCTTAAAGTACAGTCCTCTGGTGAATGCCATTTGGAGCAACATTAATTGTTCTGTTTGTGATTGTCCCTCCCCACCTCTTTCACCTCCGTTCCACAATGCAACCCTCAGGTCCACACAGACATCGTCTACGATCCACTGAGCAGCCGTATCTACACCGCCCTCAACTCTGGTGACATCCTGGTCTTTGACACATCAACGAATCCCTGTCAGGCAAAAGAACTATGGGTGCCCCCTGTACCTGATGAGTCAATTTTGTGTCTTGCATTGGTCAAACTGGTAAGTTAATGGTAACGTCTATACTAATATAAAGTAATAACAGAGTGTTCTCCAAAGTGTGACACTCATTTTGTCCGTTTTCAACCATTCCTCCTGTCAAAGAAGAAAAAAAATTTGATACCTTGTGGAGCCTACTTGGTAATTTAAATGCTGTGAGGTACACGTATGTGATACTCTTACTCCCCTGTCTATTAAAGTCTAAGGCAGTCACTGCAATTGTACTACAAGTATGAAGTATATTTCCTTGGAAGGCCAATGCCAAAATGTGCAGGTGATCTAGCCACGCTGGCAGGTGAGAGTCGGCAGAAGACAGCACCGACACTTGATGACCAGCATCAAGAGCAAATCCCCAAACGACCGGTCAGGAATAAACTCAGTTCAAAGTTCCTGTTGAATATTCAAGTATTCGATAGAAAAAAAATTACTCTTCACAAAAGACAAACTTGCCATGAACATACTTCAAACACCAAGATAGAGAACATTTCTTGACACAAAATAAGCTGAAAATAGGAGAAAGATTTCACCATTTGCCAGCTCAGCAATTCTTTCCCTTTCCTTACACCCCTCTCTTAGCTAGGAGGGCTTTCTTTCTACACTCAGGCTGACCAAACACTACAGCTGTCACTAAGAATCCACTAGAAGCTAGAGGTGTTGTAGTCAAGTCCTGGCATATGTAGGCCAATTAAGGCTGGACTTTAACAGAGAATTGTAGCACTGTACGTATGGAAGCCTCCAGATTTTGAGATCTGATACTTTGTGTCTGAGCTGACCTTGACTACGTGCAACCCTGCTAGCTAGAATCCTGAAATTATATAAACATCTCTTTCACTGGATAAGAGTATCAGATTTTTTTAAGTCGGTAACTTTGTTCATCAGTTATCTATGGACATTAGCAGGGAAATTGTTTTTACTATTGAAATGTTCACATGTGTAACATTGTCTTTACAAAAGGCGGTGATTTCATAAGCCAACACATTATTATCAAATAACATGTGTGACACTTAGTTTTTTTATTCCCAGTAATCATGGTTCGGAGCCTCTGACTCGACTCTTTTTTCTTTAAAGTTTATACGTGTTGCTGCTCGTTGGTCTTTTTATGTCCCCACGAATGTATCACGTCATAAATTGCGCTAAGTTTGAGGAGGATTTTGATGATGGTAGTAGTAAGCGGTACTGCCAGTAGGATAAAAGTGCATGGTAAGCTGTTCGGAAGATATGCATAGCGTGATTCTGTCCCCAGTAGTCATGGGGCAAGATTTTTTTTTCACTCCAACCTACCTTCACTGTGATAACATCTTTCCAGTTCATGGACAATTAGGCAATAACCATCATTGCTAGCCTTCTCCCTACAGGGGTAAAATGGTGTGAAACATTATCTTCTAAGCTCTAAGCTAACTGTAATTGTGTGCCTAGTCAACACTCACTTAAGCTGGGCCATGTATTCTTTTCTTTGTTTTGACAAATTCCTTGTTCTGCTTCTCTTATCAGTTTATTGTCTTATTTCTGCACAGAAAGTAAGGAAAGTTTGCCAAAATTAATTAAAAAACATGCAGAACACAAAATAGGATGTAGTCTATAAACATCCTAGAAACAGACCTACTTGTGTGTTGATGGAGTAACCAATATCCCAGCTAAGATTGCAAAGGTAATTGACCAAAGTTACTGGGCCAGCCTAAGCGTGTAATTTCTGCCTGAGGCAGTCAATCTCTGTGTAAGTGGTGAAAGAATCCAGACCCGGAAATTCCCATACATAGGTCGGGTTCTCCACACAAAAATTCTGCCCCACCATTACAGGGACCAAAATCACCCTATGGGTTATAACTGATTTGAAGGAGGAAATTACCAAAGTTTATGTAAAATCATGTCACAACTATCTATTCTCCTTTAGTGGCAATCATGTGCATAGTTTATCATGGTAACAAAATCCGAGGATAATGCTAAATCTTACCTCCGGTAAGTCACAAGTGGTTGTCTAGAATTTCTATTTTTGAAACAGATACCCCAAATTTCCCTAGAGGAAATGCTATCATGGAAATCATCGTTGCTTGGCCTTGAAGCCATTAAAGATCAAAATCTGACTTTGTTATCTGTTGGACTGAGTTTGGTTTGCCTGAAAACATCTTAGTACCCAAGTTTACTGCATATACTGGAATGAAAAAGTCATGTTAGGGTACACACTGTATGGTACTTACGAACACTTCCTTTGGAAAAATAGCCTATCTTTTTTTGTCTGTGTGTTAGGACTGTGCTCTGGGTTTAAAAGAGTCATCCACATGCGAGTCTCTCATCTTTGGTGGACACAACAGCGGCCAAATATCGCTTCTGGAGGCCAAGAGAAGCTACATGAAGGACACTGTGCAGGGACACTGCGGCGCAATCCTGGCGCTGGAATGCTCCCATGGGACATTGTGTGGAGAACCCAGCATTGGCAATGGAGACAGGTTGTTGTCCTGTGGGTCAGATAAGGTGAAAGAGAAGCAATTTGTACAGAAAAAAAAATAAGTTTAATGTGAAATGTTGGCCGCTTTGTGACTATCTGGTGTCTCTTTTTACATCTGTAACTTTTCCTGTTAGCCTCTGCTTCTGCTGATAATTTTTTACTAAATGTATGCAACTTGTATATTTTGAGAGAGTGTTAATACTTTCCAAGGACTCCAGTTTCATTATTTCAATTTCTGACAACAGGTGGTTGTGGATTTCAAGCAGTTAACCTTGCGAAAAGTATACCGACCATTTGATGAGTCAGCTAGCTTTATTATGTAAGGTGAATTAGAAAGTGCTTGCAGAAATAAGCACTTCTGCGGATGACTGAAAAAAGTTGTTCTCTAGGTACAGTGTCATTCGATGCGTATGGTGGTGACAATCTATGGTTGATACGGTGCATAACTTACAACTTTTTGTAATTTGCTTTTTGTTTTTCACAGATGGTGAATATGTGGAGATTGCATAAGGGTACAGAAGATGAAGACATTATAGGACTGCAATGTCTCTCCTCTGTAAGTCTTTGGTTACAGTTTAACTTATTTGCACCTTTTCAGAACAAAAAAATTAAGTTCAGGAGTGAAATGCTTATCGTCTGATGCCGTCGTCACATTCTGCAGACAGTGCATCAACATTCTCAGATTTGAGGTCATGTGAAATGTGTGAGTAATTTTATTTCCCCCCCCCCCCCATATGTTTGTTTCTTCCAGTAATTTCTCTGTCATGTAGCCACCTCAGTCCTTGTTCCCAACATCTGTGTCCTCAAAAGTAGCCGTCAACTAGTCTGTTTCTAAGTGTAGCCTTCTGCCAATGATGTTATTCAATCCCATCACCTGTCACCTTAAGTGCTAAATTTGTTTTCTCATGCATGATAGTGCTCTTGAAAAAAAACAAAGCATCATTTAGCCTTTCTTAGAAAGCCATTCATTGGATGCTGCAGAACTCTTTGTCATTTTGTCAGTTGCCATTTTGTCACCTGTTAACTAACCCTTTTACTAGCACCAACTGGGTCACTTTTGTCCTATACTACGCGTTTTCTTTTCCTTTGTTCTCCTCGCTAGTCGCTGCAAGTAAATACCTGCCCATTCCCTCTTTATATAACTAGTTATCATGCCCCCCTTCTTCACCCCCTGTTCATCTCATATGGTCATCTAATCCTCTCTGTCACATAATTTTCTTTGTGTTTCTCGTTATAGAAATCCTTCATGTCACCATTCGTTCCTTATAGAAACCGAAAAACAAACCAAGACACAGGACAATGCTGAAACATGAAAATGTTAAAGGAAAGGGGGGGATGTGAAAATTGGAAGTCACAAATGTGATAGGAATTTCAGTATTTTCACATCAGTTTCAAGTGAATATCATGTTGGATTATAGTGTGGCATATAAATGGAAATCTCTTTCACAGCGGAAAATCCTAATTCAAATTTAGAAAACGGAAATATACATTTGTCTTCACCCATGATGCTCTTCACCCTGCATTCATGCTATTGTCTCTGTCGCCTAATCCTACACTGCACATTTCTGTCTCCTTCGTGCTCCTCGCTTCTAAGATTTCTTGTGCCGTATGTCCGTCTCACATATCCATGATGTCTGCTTCTCTCTGTTTGGCTTTACCTGTCAAAAAGTGAGTTTCATTTCTTTGCTGATTTCATTCCTTACTTCTGACTCTGTTCTTGCCATTTCTGTTTTATGATTTAAAAGTTTTCAGTCACTGTGATGTTAACTGGGATTTTTCAATATATGTGGCAGGTGAGGTGGGGTCTTTCTTCTATCCAGAGAAGCATTTGAGAAAGAGGTCTTCAGTGGATCTTCCAAGAGCCACTGCTTTAACCCACTTCCCCTGGCTCTGCTCTAGTGTCACATGCTGAATTGAAGTCACTAAAAATACTGTTTTTCATACCACACTGAGATATAGGATAAATGTGGTATATCTTGTTACCAACCCTATGTCCTAGGTCATTTTCATCTTCTCACAGGAATTCTATCCCACTCCAGTACCAAATCATAATTCTGTCCATTAGACATCAAATGCCTAGGTTTTCTATTCCGTTTTTCATATAATGGCAGGGGATATTAGGTGTCATACCCACAGGCAAAAATCTGTAATCGAGAAGAAAATCGAGAAGAGAAGGTAATTTCTGACATGTTTAGCATGACTTATTCATCATGCATGATGATCTTCAAAAACTTGAAGTCATGCTTGCCAGTATCAACGTTGATCAAAATATACAGATATGCCTGTCTCAATACCTATGTTGATCGCTGAGTGACTTTTTTAGCCCCTTAACAAACCTGCATTGCTCTTCCTGCATTTTTTAGTTAAAACCCGATTTTGTTCAATTATGATCATTATCTGCTGTTATATGGACAACATAACAAAGTAAATCTGGTGGCATCCACAGAGAAAACAATGAAATAAAGAATTGCTTTGCAGAAAGACATTTTGAAATCACCTCATATGAACAACTACCTTAATGAATGATCTTAGTGAGGCATAAGCATTCCCTGTGTGTTCCATGTCAACATTATTCAATGCAATAAACAGGGTTTGCAGGATCATAGGTAAAAAGGAATTTGGAAATTCCAGTAATTTCAAATTTATTTAATATTTTTGTTAAAAGTGAGGTTGATAAACAACAAACAGGTTAACAACAAACAGGCTAATGAACAAGAAACAGGTAATGCTGTCTCATCTGTAATGCAGGAAACTTAAGCTTGTATATCTACCCTTTTTTTTCACTATCTTACTGCTGTGTAAACTTCATTACCCTTCCAGCTCCATCGTGGTGTACGAGCTGTTGAAAACGTCTCGAAGGACGAGCCTGGGACTTGCAAATGGTGACCAAGGAGAAGTGAAGGTTTACAAACATCTCAAAGACCACGACCACACGAAACCGGTGAGAGTGTGAAAATCAACATTATACCAGCATGTTCATGTATTGGAGTAGAATTGGTGTGCCTCGAGGAGATAAATGTTTACAATTGTATTTATTTTTAAGATCTGAGAAATGACACACTTAGATAAACTTATCTCTCTGTAGTATGTTTCATATCAATGAGTTGGGGAATGTAACATGCTTGCTGGAAATGGTCATCTCTGCCCTGCCAGCATCAAATTAATGTCTGACATGATGATAGTTTTGGAGTCATCAAAAACTTTCTTTTTATGTTAGAGGGGTGGGGGGGGGGCTGGAGGAAGGGCCAGGTTTCCTTCCAGCAGAACTGTTATTATTAGGCCTTTGTATTCTCCCTGTTTGCAGACTGTTAGCAGAATGACTAACAATGGGAAGCAATAAAAACAAAGAAGGAAAAAAAGGAAATCTCAAAAGCGTTGTGTGTAGTTTATCACTTAGTGTTTCACCTTTCCAGAATTTTCTCAACATGTCCATTGTGGATGAAAACAGAGCAAAAGTTTGAATGTTTCCTTATGGAGGGGGGGGGGAGTACTGCTCTCAGGTAATGGTTTGTCTAAACAACTGTGCCATACATGTTTCTGGCTTCATTTGCTTTCATGTTTGATGATGTGACACATGTTGCATGTGGTTTGAAAGAATTGTCATCATTTTACATGCCTCCAATGATTTCTTATTCCCCAGGTCAATAGCTTGTGCTCCTGCCCGTCTCTCGGTGTTTTTGCTTCCGCCAGTAGCGATGGATCTGTGAAGGTATTTTGTACTGCCACTGCATTGTGTATTTCCTGACCCATTTTCCTCATGAACATCACAAACCCCGTCACCTTCCCCATTCATGCCTCTAGTAGGTGAATATTGTCATGAATTTTACCCATAAAACAATTCACTCATCAAAATGATACAAAAGAAGAAAAAGACAAATGAAGCTCGGAAAAATTCACTGATCTAAATTCTTCGTACAAATTCAGAGTGCAGTCTGCATTTTTGGTTGTGGTTTACTGAGGCAACGTGTTTGCCTCTTTATGTCGTCGGGGACAATTAATGTGTGAATTATGAAAGCTGCTTTCTTGTAATATGCTTGATGAACTAATTACCTGATGTGCTTGAAGATATAGCTTTATATAGTCATAGACAGCAAATGTACACCAAAGTTTTAAATTCCAAATGTGACAATTGCTCCATATGTGATGATTGTGGCAAGTGAGTCACTATTCAGTGTTATATATGCAATAATTAGCATAATTATCCTATTTATAATTATCACTATCCATGATGTTATTTGCTTTGAGAGTGAAGATATTACCACACTGTGCTTTGTTTTTCAGCTATGGTGGGACTATGTTTTTTCCACATGCTTTCTCATTTCAGATTTGGGACAAAACTAACACCTTAGTTAGGGAACTCTGTTTTGACCCATCTCTGAGGGGCGTGTGCTTTGCCAATGACCACGGAGATATCCTGGTGGGATTCCAAAATCATATCAGGTAAGAATCTGAAACGTCTTTATGAGTTTAAGCATGAATACTACCCCTGACCCCCCACAGTGATCATAGAATGTAAACTTATGCATATAGTGTATCTCTTTCTGACCCTGCCATCATGGTACCCAGTCAAGTCAAAATTTTGTCACTATATATGCTACCGGCATGCTACATCATGTCTTTGTGAAAGGGTGTGGGTGATAATTTGTCATTTCTTCCATCGAGAATTGTCACCCTTTTCACAGAAGCACCTAGGTGCTTTATATTTTCAATCTTTGCCATAAGTCAAGACAGTCTCCCTTGGGGGGCTTTTACACCAAAAGCATTTTAATCATTGATGCTTCAAGCATCCTTGGCTCGACCCTTTGGGCACGTGGCGGTTTTTCATTTTACCAGTGAATAGAAGCAAGTGCATGGAGCGTTTCACTGTACTTTTTCAGATAGTGACACAGGAATAGTACATTTTCATGTCTCTGTGGAGCCTATTAGCCAAGCGTTTTGAGCCAACTAGATGGGTCACCTTTGCTTTGCTCGTGCATGTTGCACACACTCCTACAGACTGAGGTATAAAACTTGATTAGCCTGCCTTTATTTTTCTGTTTCCCTCTGCGACCTCCATGCCTCTTTATTTCACACCTTCAGCTATGTTAAGGTCTCCAGCTATCTGCCGTATCAATACTTGGAGAAATTGGTCTCTTTTCACTTTCAAGATGAGACTAAAGAGGAACCCCTGCCATTTAATCCTGATCATCAGCTTTGGTAAGTCAAAGAATGAGATTTTTTTTCTCTCAAAATATTGTATTGCTTGGTTCAATTTCAAATCTAATTGGCTGTCTTTCCATTCCTGTGGGGCTCTAAAACTTTTCAGCCAACCTGAAGAGCCAGCTCTGATCAAAATATAACCCTAATTAAGACATGCTTGCCGGTACTTGCCCATGCCTTTTAGGGGAAACTTTTGAATGAGATTGATTTATTTCCACTTTGAGATAAAATTGTGTCACAAATAATAAGATGAATCAAGTACAATAGGCGGAGGAGATGTCTGTCAAGATGACTTTTCCTCCCAACTCTCCCTCCCCCTTTTTTTTCCTTTTTTTAAACATTAATTTGAGAAAGAAGTAAAAAACAAATAATGTACTTTTTTATTTATTTGGGGACTTTTTAATGGACTGAGGAATCAAGAAGCTTTACTCTCCCCACCTCCCTACCCCCCAACCCATCTCACCTGCCTCCCAACCCCCCTCCCCTTACAAGAATACAACAATGTAATGAAAATGAAAAAGAAACAGGATGAAAAACAACTGGGCTTACACACAAAATTCTGTTCCAAGGTGTTTGGTGTCTACTAAATCGACTTCATTTTGTAAGAAAAGTAACATCCACACCACAAATTTACTGCAGAACAGAAATTTGTGGATTTCTGGAGCTTTTAATTGACGTCTGTTTAGTCTGCGATGCAGTTAACTCGTGATTTTGTTAGGCTGGAATGACCACAGTCATCCCTCTGAGAGCAGTTTCACAGTACTGTAACTGCTGTTGTAAGTTTTCTGTAAATTTCACATTGCACTCTTTATCAAAGTTCACATCTTGACATGTATCTAGCATACTGTGTTACCTGAGTGTGTCATATATTACATTCTAACTAATTTTACATATTTTACATGTGCAGGTCCATATTTATTATTTACATATTATTATTATATTTTACATGGCATTTTGTTTTTAACTACATTGTATTTCTGTCTTATATTTTTATATTCTTTTTCCATTATCATATTTTATTTATCATTCACATTAATTACTTACTATATAATTACATTTATGTTTATCAGTATGTAAATACCACCTAATCAGCATGATCTTGTGTCTTGCTGGTCTTCAAGTGACTCCTCCTTGTCCTGTTTTCTCCCACTTCTTTTTTTCTTAACTTCTCTTGCTTCTGTTATTTCATTAAACTCCAGTACTTTATCCTACCTTTTTTTTGACTTGACACAATTAAAAAAATGAGGAAAAAAACAAAGGAAGGCAGGATAAAATTGTGTCTTTGATATTCTTTGGATACTACATTACTGCCAATTATAACCGGAGGAATAGCGGACAGTGGTCAGTTTGTTGTTATGGAAAGTATAGCACATCATCTGTGCTGATTGTATGTATAGATGGTCAACGACTTCCGTAGGTTTGAATGAGACCTTAATTTTGTCCTACTCTAGACCCACATGTTCCTAATTGACCCGCATATTTCTCATTTGCACCTACATTGTTGGGAATTATTATCCTTCTTTTATCCTACTTTTTGCCTGGGTCCACCTGAACGTCTGGTCTTGTCTCTGCAACTGTTTCTTCTATTATTTTGAAGTATTGTTCTTTTTTTATTTAATATATTTTCTTGTAGTTTCTTTAACCTGGTTTTTCTTATAAAGTTCCTTCTTTGCTTCTAAAGTTAGTCTCATATTTCTTCAAATTGTCATCATTTCAGTCATAATAGATCCACAAGGTCATCTCAACCAGTAGGTCAGATTGGTGGATGGCTGCAGTCAATGTTACAAAGGCAGTTGTTCTCTGTGTGTTTTGTTTCAAGGAGCTGACCCTCCCTGGACATTGCTTCCCCGGTCATAGCAGCAACTGCCCCCAAATATTCCCCCATCCCACAAAAGCTCTTGGAGGAATAAAAGTTGACAGCAAACTCCTGCCATTTCCAAAATGTTAGCATTAAATGCAAATATTACCCACAGCAGAAACTTATTCATTTTCTTCTTTGATCAGTTATAAAGTTTGTTTTGAATGGGGATGTGGAATATTCTTTTAAATGATAGAATTGGGCCAGTTCATCTGAACATTAAACATGCTTCAAAAGAAGCAAATTCTCAAATACCGGTACACATGCCGTAGGTCAGATGTTTGTATTTTAATGAGTTTCAAAAGTAAATAGGTGTATTGTTGTTTAAATTGATAGTTCTTAGCATAATATTGTCATGCAATCACTGTAAAAGTAATTCATAATTTGGAGCAAAAAGATCTTCATGACTATGTGTCTCTGTAAGAAATTAATATTTAAAGTGGTTTCATGTGTACAGCAAAACCAGCAGGATAAAATTATGTTTGGTCTGAAGTTTGTCTTTATTTATAAATATACATCACAAGCAAGGCTGTCTATGGACGGACATGTACAACTTATTTAATGAAGGAAATGACAGTAAACCAGTTTGAAAGGAAACTATATTTTCATGGTTATTGTTATGAGCACCTACATAATGATTATGCAAACAGATCACTCAGCTGGTCTCATTGGTATATGAAAAACATACTATTCAAGTTATTTGCTCCATCATTGGTAGTAGGAATTACAGTATTTACTGAGGGGAAGTGCTGCATTTACATGTAAACTACAAAGTGATAACCTCATTATGGCATCAGTTTTCTCCAGGCCACTGAATATTCATTTCTACATTTCCCCATCGCCTTGTTCAATGAAGTGTGCAGTTGAGGTCGAATGAAAAGTTCCTCCCACTACCTCATCATATTTTACATGTTTTGTTTGTTATAAGGATTCAAAATCATATAGATCACCATAGAATTAATCCTGCAAAACCTATATATTTGTTTTCCCAAATTGCCTGAATGGCGTAATTAAGAAATATGCTAAGCTTTTAGACATGGAGTTTTAATGTTTTAACATTCTGTGTATGCACACAATCTCTTTAAAGGTTTCCAGTGACCAATTGCCCCAGACAGTACCAATTCTCCAAACCACTTTCCTCTAACCCCTCCCACAGCCTGAGTCTAAAACTCCTCTGCATATGTAATCAAATCAATGGGCCCCCTGTTTATGCTGCTGTTATATATGAGCTGCTGTGTATCTTTTGAATTTGCTGTCAATCAAAGAGCAGAACCAATTGAGAATTTTGCCCACCTGTAGCTAAAAAAGATACAGTGGCTTGGGGTGATGAGTGACTGCCTTTTAGTAAACATCAGTGCAGCCGTTAAAATCCAAAAAACAAAGACATGAATTTACTACCTCTCTGTCTGTATTGGGGAAAAGCTGCGAGTGACAAACGATACAATAAATCCTGTGTCAGGATGACATTAAAGATTCGTCTTTAATTTTTAGTGGATTTAATAACAGAGTGGTAGGATTTCCTACTGCACTACCACCGGCACTGAAACCTCCTTGTCTGAGTAACCAGTGTCCTTGTGAACTCTTCCGTTCTCCAAGTCATGACCCTGGGTATACATTACACACTCAATCATTGTCCCATAGAACCTGTGACTAATTGCAATACAACCACTTGGACACAAATCTTAATCTCTTACTCTGGCAAGAAAGAAAGAGAGGTTTCTGAATGGAAAATGTAAACAGCGGTGTCCAGTTGTACATGGAAACCAGGATATGATATCATCAACACAAAGGGATAGTTTACCCTAGGCCTACACAGCTTCAGCCATGCTGGTAATTTGGTAGGTTTTGGTCGCTAGGGTCAACAGCTCGTTAACAACTGCTTTAGACTTTATCCTCTTCAAGCTCAAAGGTTGTGGTACAGGGAATTAACAGCTATAAATAGTTTATTGTAAGCACTAAAGGTTTGTACTTTTGTGGTACTACTATTACTGTTTGGATATATCTTAGTGTTAACTCTTTTGTAGCAAAAGTGCTTGCATGTAGTTTACTCTTTTGCGTATGGCAAGAAACCTGAGAGGTTTGACATACCAGAATTTTTGAGGAGTGATTTTAAATGCTGTTTTACTGTATGTCTGGATGTAAGATTCCTTTGGGATTTTTACTGAAGATCTTTCCAAAAAGTGGTGCAGTTTCAACAAATTCTCTTAGTCATAGTGGCGTATCATGGGAACAAGTTTGCTGACAGGTATATACAATGATATTTTAGTTTACTTCAAAACTTATGTTATTACACTTTACTACACTACACTTGTGTGGTAACAGCTAGAACCATTTGTAACCAGACAAAAATTGTTTCTGAAATTATTGGCTCTATCATTTTATCCTTTGGTGGCATATTTTAGGACTACATTTATTTTGTATAATGCACAAGTAAAATGTATAAAAAATGGTTAAAAGGAAAATAAAAACCTATCAAATGGTTTAAATTTTGTAGGCAAAAGCAGTATTTTTGATACAGGTTTTCTTGATTTATTCATTTTTCATGCAGTGGTGATATTTTATGCTGTATCTTCCAAAATATGTAAATTGTAAAGGTATACAAATGTAATGTCATAATTATCTTATAGCAGGGTGGAGGTAGTTGTCGGAAGGACTCCATGTATGTTTCGTTGTGACATTTTTTTGTTCCGAATTTAACTTTTCCGAATGTATGACCAGAGTTTGGAGGAGGAGGCCTGTTCAGGAAAATATTTTTTTGTAATCCTTGTGCCTAAGCATTGATCATTTGTCTGTGACCTCATCGATGAGGTTTTGTTTGCAGTAGATTGTTGCATTAATGTCACAATAACTTTTTCATGCCAATGCCACACGTGCATGTATTCTGATACCCTCCATCATCTCACCAGAAATGGAGAATCCTTTCAGTCTGCTAATTTTTGTGTGTGTGTGCTGTTGTGAAGAACGATGACATAATATAAACTTCTACAGAGTATGGATGTGATTCATTGAAATATGGCAGTTACTGAGTTCTTGTATTAATGTAACAACTGACTACTGATCCAGTCACTCTCTTAGCCACATGCTGAATGTAACTGTGTATTGTTTTAATTTGTTTTAATTCTTTTTTAATCTTTTCTCATTTTCCTGTTTTGATTGATTCCCAGTGTGTAAATTGTACGTGTACTCTGTGCTTTATTTCAGTATTAGTACCTTGTGCTAACTTTGAACAAACTTAGGTAAAATAAGCCAAATTAAAATTGGCTTAATCTTTTCTTAAATGAAAACAAAGCAATCAGAAAGTACCAGGAAATATTAAAACTGAGGTCCACCAATAGGTGAATCTTCCATTCACTCCACAATGGACTGTATTGTCATCCTTAGCATCACTCCACATCCACCAATCACAATTACATCATCAGGTCTAGAAATAGCATACTGTACCCCTCATTTCATGTCACACATGTATAGCTGTTCTCATTCAAGTCTTTTGTCATGCGTACATTTTGCATGACAAGAAATTTATACTAACCGTCGCAATTTTTTTTTTCATCGCCCTTCAGGTTTGACATCGAGAGCCTACCGGTGTTTCCGACGAACCTGACCGGCAGGCGTCGGTATGTCAGAAGGCTGTCGACCTTCGTCCAGCAACACCCGGAGGACTTGATCAAGTCGTTAGAGGTCCCTTCCCTTTTGTCGAGCTACTTGATCAATGAACACATCTCTCATGCAGAACTGGAGGCACCCCCTCAAATGCACCACGTTAGCCCTAAATTTGACAAAATGGCAGAAGTGAAACCAGCTGGGAAACATTTGTGTTACAAATCAGAAGCAAGTGAGGTGCCATCGAAGAAATTACAGAGTGATGAAGGTAACAAGATCTATCCGTGGAAATTTCTGAAGTAGTCCCATGTCAATGATACCCTAAGCATGCAACATGCATCGGAAAACCATGTCCTAAAATCTGTTCCTCTTGCTTTAGTGGTAATTGATTTCCGATTTGCTAAAACACATCGTAAGCCAAAGGCGTAGATTTTCTCTGTCAGAAAGTAATGAACTACTGATGCTTTGTTGTTTTTTCTTTTTCCTTTCTCTTTGTTTGCCTGATTTCTTCCTGCCTCATTTACAAATTCCAGAGTGTGTTAAGTATTACCTCTAACCTTTTCAGTTGAGCCGTTCGTTAGCAGAACAGTCTTCGTCAATCACGAAAGTGCACCCTTTTCCACTGGCTTTTCCTCCTGTTTGAGGATTGTGTCGAGATTTACCGTTACTATGGTAACTATATGCCTTGTGAAAACATTTACATTGTTATGTTTACCTTACTAATTGACAGCATCTCTGGCACCAGAAGAATCTGATGGCCAGGTGCCATCTACCTCCAGCACATCCACAAGTGACTTGGCGGTGCACGTCTCTACATCTGGAAGTGATGTAGCAACCAAAAGCCCTTCCCCTGCTCTGAAGAACGTGTGGCCCATCACTCCCGATGGTGCGTATGCGATGGTGGTATTGCAATGGATTTGTTGATTCGAGATGCAAAACTTTGTGGGTAAACCATACATACTGGTGTTTTTTTGTATGCATTTCATCTTTCGTGGGGGTGGGGGTTGGGGTGGTTGTTTCAAGAACATTTTGGAACAGCAGGCAGATGGTGGGACAACATCATCCAAAAATGATTTAGAGCTGTGTTTTGGATGAATCTGGAACCTAACAGCAGCTTGATGTTTTTCAAAAAGAGAGATAAAACAATGCAAATTTTCTTTTGGCAGTCATTATGTAGGCATTTGTGTTTTCAGAGAAATGACAAGGAAAATGTCTTTTTACAACATTCTGATGTATTTCACTACATCAAAGAAAAAATGTTTTAGAGATATCTGTCAGACTAACACAAAGATTGAAATATTTAATGACCATTTATTTGCTTCTTTTCTGGCAGGTTACATCCCAAATTCTGTTCTCAGAGGTCTCATGGGGTACCGTCATGATCCCACCCCTGTCCCGGAATCACCATGGGTGTTGAAGATGGTGAGTCAAACATTGCATGCAGTGTTCTGTACTTTGAACCTGCTGCTGTCATCTCAGTGAAAGGGATTAAGAAATGAAACCAGTAGTTCTTATCAGTATTCCCACAGTCATGAAAAACCTGGAAAAGTCATAAAAGTCAGAAAAGTATTTCAAGGCCTGGAAGAAAAGTTTTGGAATTCAGGGATAATTGTGTGAATTCCTGGAAAAAAGTTTTGCCAGTTTTCCTCTATTTTCTCAGTCATTATGATTTGCTTTAGAAACCATTTGTCTGTTTCACTTGGAACATGTTTCTTTCCAAGTTGATTCCACAGTTCCATTGCTTTTTGCATGTAACTGTCCATATTCATCTGCATGCACAAATTCTGGAGTCATTTTTATTTAGAGTATATCAGTTAAAAACAAGTTTTATAACCAGCATGGTTATAAGCAAGAAAACATTATGTTCTGTGAAAGCAGTGATGAGATTTGACAAGTCCTTAATTTTCACCCCACAGTTACATTTTTATTCTTTATGTTAATAATCCTCCACTGCATTTTAAATTTTGTGGATGATTAATGAATTTTCCTGTTTCATCTTTAACATTTCTCTAGCTTCCGGAGACAGTGGGAGATAACCTTGGAGCCAAATCAGATCTAGAGCAGTCTTATGTAAGGATGTTACCGGTTTCCGTATTTAAGCAAAACGTTCCTTTAAGCTATTTCGAGAACAAGTATGTTTTTCAATCAGGTACGAACATTCATCACGGAAATTCCACAAATCTTTTAGCCAGTGTCCCCCTCAAGAAAAAAAAAACTTCTTAGCAAATAAGGAGAGTCTCAATTGTAGATCACTTAACTGTCACCCCTGAAAACTCCGATAGGACTCACTTGAGTTTTCAGGCATCACACCTTTTCGGAAGTGTCTCAGGATTCGTGGAACGTCGACGTGCACTACTTAGGCGTATCTGCAGTAAATATGGAACATGCGACTCGTGGGAACTCACAAGTTGGTTAGAGTGGTCATACAATGTCTAACATGCAGCAGTGAGTCCATCCTCCCACAGCTTAGTTATGGTGGTGTTTTAATTGCTAAAATCCTATTAAGATATCAGGGTTCAGGATCTTTGCCTGGCCCCAGATTCACCTTCCCCTTCCGTCAATATAAAACTCCAGCCTTTTATCACAATATGGACTCTGAATCAACCTGACCCTGGCAAACAGCGACATTCACGTTGCATTTCAGGGGAAGTCCAACACGTACAATGGGCTTTTGGCCATCTTGCTTTCCATCATCACCTGACAGAGAATTTCAGTTACGTAACAAATGTATCATCATTAATAAAGCAAAAAAGAAATTTAGACATTGATTAAATCCTTTTGTGATTGCACCGTTACCAGGGATAAAATGCAAAGTGGCCAGTACTGAAAGGTGGAGCCATTAGTGGCAGAAATGATTGTATCATACAATGGCAAGCATTTTGCACTGGTAATATCGTGTGGTGAGGAAATCAGCAGAAATCCTGTTTGACATGGCAGTGCGACCAAGGGGTGGGACATTCACCTGCTCGCAGAAAAAATGGAACTGAAAAAACAGTTATGTCATATCCGTCACGTATTTTGTTTTATTTTTCCTGTCAGGATAACCACGAACCATTCATTTGGGCATCATCCTCTGAAGAATCTCTGAGATTAGACTCCCAGATTGACCTGGATGACTCATCGATGGGGTCGCGGTTCGCCCTGACCCCGATCTCACCCTCGGCTGCCTCTCGGGCCTCGGGGAGGCTCTCCGTGGAAGACCAAAAGATGAAGCTGAAAAGTTTGAGTGAGTCAAACCTAGTCCACAGGACAAATCCAAAATAGTTTCATTTGGGAATTCTGCAACCTTTTTCACTTGTCATGATATTTCACTGTAACTGCAAGTCGCGGAAAATTATTTTACTTGCTGATTCATAACAGGTGGGCTTTGTTTTTCATTGATCCAGTGAAGTCCACCACCCAAGTTAAAACGCTGCACCTTAGAAGGTACCGTTTGTTGAGTGCTTAGGTAGACCTGTGACCTGCAGACATGTGCTCTATATCAACCAATGGAAATGTTCACAGTTTCCCGCCTTGACACACAGTTGACATAAAAAGTTGTGTGGGTTCAACTTTTTTTTTTCTTGTAAAGATCTATGTTGTTTTTACTACTAGTAAATATTAATTGCAGGTTAAACATATACAAAGGTGCCAGTGAAACCAGCTGACCCTTAATGATTCACTTTTACTTCACATTTTTGTTCTTTGATACTGTAGTTTGAGCACAATTACACTTCATACAGTATGTGCCAGACCAACTTCTTGTGAATATTCATATGTTGACCGACCCCATAATTAAGTGACCTACAAACAAAATTGTCAAAATTTATCAGTGCAACACATTCTAGTCAAAAATTCATTTTAAGATTTTGTTATTGTTTTTTCTGTTCTATCCTTTTTTTTTCAAGAGCAACACCCCCAGCAATAAAATGGAAAAAGAACATTTTGCAACTTTTAATCTGTACATGAATTGGACCTGCTTTGCCTACTGAAGTATTTGCATATTCATGTAATGTAGATTAATACGCTCTCTAACAACAGGGGCAAATGATCACATAGTGTATATATGTTTACTTGAATCATGTCAGTGAACTGGTCATTAAAGGTAGTGACGGTGGAAGAAAGATATTACTTGCATATCAAAACCTCATTCCCCCGTTTTGAACCTCCTTCTTCTGTTTCTGCAGTGAAAACATAATATGATTTTGTCACATTTTTTTTTTCCATTTTATTTTTCAATTTAGACCTCCCAAAGATGCTGGTTATTCCAACTTTTGAACCCACAGAAGCTCTTGACAAGGTATTTATGCTGTAAATACTGAAATTGATTTTACAAGGCTATATTTTATTATTCACAGGAAGTCGATCAATAATTCGCCTTATGTTTATTTTCATTTAAAATGCACTAGCTTTAGTTCCACTTTCATTTTTTTAGATTTATTGTTACCTACATGTACCGGTATCATATAAGTAGACACTGAATTCAAGTTACTGTCTCCCTGTGTGTGTAGATCTAATGAAAAAAAAAAAAATCAAATCCACCATCCAGTAGTGTCTTTTTTTGGAGTAGAAAAGGGAGAAATTACAAATGTAAGCGAATTGAGGTGATTTAGCTACAAAACAACAGCTTACAAAAGGTATAAGTTTTATGTGTCTAGAAGAAAACAACAGATTAACCAATGAGAACGAAAGATTATCATTGAAAGATGAAGATGTAGACTGTATATTTGCTCTTCAGACTTTTTTTTTGTTTGTTTTACTTTACCACTCAGTCCTCCAAAGGGAAGAAGAAAAAGAGGAAGAGCCGTGGCATCAACCTCACGGGAGGAGCAGCTCGGAGGAAGTCCAGGAAGCAGAGTTTAAGGCTGGGAGGATTGGAGGAAGAGGACGATGGAGACAGCCAGTCCTCCGGCTATGAGGACTCTGACGAAGATGAGCTAGCTCTCCTGAGGAGGATATCCCAGGAGGCATGGTTCCCAGATGGTGTCAGTTTAGATGTGGAAAGTTTCATCTATGCTCTGAGTAAGATGGGAGTATTTGCACTCTCTCCTTCAATTGGAAAGATTAGTCCTGATTGATCGTCATTGTTACCTAAAGAGATCAGAAGAAAGAAGATAAGGAAAAGGAAATGGTGGTGGAACAAGAGGGAAGGGGTAGAGGAGTAATATTCAGCATTATGATTTTCTCGTACCACCCCACCCCCTCCCCCAAGATGTATTGACTGCACTAAAATGCTCAACTGACCTCTTCCAGTCCCTGTTACCCATATTTGCCTATGGACATGACAACTACTATTTCCTGCCACCCAGCAGCTGTAGCAATGGAATGATGTTTAATTAAGCTCGTGGTGGCTGTAGGATCGAATTAATTACAGCATGAGGTGATAGAAATGACCTAGGCAATGGGGTTTTGCAACAGTTTTACCTTAGTCAAACTAGGGAATAGTGTGGTTTTAGAAACACTACTTTTAGCAGCTTCCATTGGGCATACATCCCACTGAGAAAACTACTTGAAACCAATACAGGGGAGAGTGAATAACCACCAGTTGGTCATACTGTCTAAACTGCAAGATAAGTGATGCAAATTTGTTCTCAAGTGATGCCCGGCCAGTCATCACACAGATTTGCTCTATAGCACAAGAAAGTATAGTTTTGGCCAATGATGCAAATGTGTTTACAGTCACATGTATCGTGGTTGGTCGTGTTTTGGATCCAACTCAGTGGCATTGATTGTAGCAATCGAGTAGCAATTAAGTAGCAATTATGAATCCTCCATGGGATCGTGAGAGGACCATTTCTTCATGGGTTGGTCTGACTAGCTAGAGTAGGCCTTAGTCATGAGTGCTTGTTGTGAGGAGGGAATGGGCAGAATACAGAGGCAGCTATGATGGAGACAGTGTAGTTGATGTTTGCATTTCATATTTTATGTTTCCTTTCTTCCTGATTCAGTTCATCTTCTGGAGACCACGAGAGATGCTCAGTATAAGACTGTATGCAATGCTGTCATCGACATATACCAGTGAGTGTCTACTTTTTATTCATGAAACAATAAAGGGTGGAATCGTATTGAAAATATTCCATATCAAAATTATCCTAAGCCCATAATGTCTCCAGATGCAGTATCATTTCAGTATTTCCAATATGTTGAATTCATGCAAAATTATTGTAATCTGGTGACCCGAAAGTGGCAAGAGGGTGCGTCTGTTTACAAGAAATGGTGGGTTTGAGGGGATGTCCCTGTGAAAATTGCCACCTCCTGAAAGAACGACCACGCTCCTGAAAAAGTCCCGCTCACTACGAAAGCTCTGCTCGGCGGAATAAAAGTTGACAATATGCTACAGTAGTACTACCATCTTGATTGGAGCAAAAATCCTCCCTAATTTGCCCCCAATTTGGGTTATTGTGCATCTAATTATCAAAAATTTCTGGAGGTGAGAGGGAACCCCCTACCCATAAACCTCTCCAAAGCTACCACTTCCTGATGGCATGCACACTCCACAAGTGGCTACCCTCCTCTCATCAAAACCTGTGGAGAGCGCTAGCACCGTAACCGATCAGATAAGTTGCATGCTCTGTGAATGACGATTGACGAGTGTGCTAAAGTGTAGCGCTACATCCTGCTGATCATCACTAAGTTTGGAACATGTATGCATGGTAATCGTTTTTCCGTGATTTCCAATGGCATTGTAGCTTCAACTCAACATTTGATATGGTAGATATACGTTGACATCATTGCAACATTATTTAATGCATCCTTGATGTGCAAGTCATTTGTATATGAAAGTGTGAAAGGGAAGATATCTTCTGAAATAGCATCAACAGCCAGTAGAGTCAATGAAGGTGTTCTCAGTTGTAGAAATTTTTAATTATGTTAGATCAGCTCGAAAAAATCACTTAAACCCTGAATATGAGTTGAAAAGTTGTCGGTGAAAGTCAAATTCTGCAGAATATGTGATAGTCACTGGAAAAAAAAAAAATTTTAAGACCCATCTTTCCTTAAATGAATATTCATATGCTTTGCCATTGGTCTGCTTGATTCACAGTAATGGCGATTGACTGCTATGCTTTCTTTGAAAATGCCAACAAAAATGTTGAGACAATTTTCATATTCAAATATCTGTAGGATGGTTGCATAGTTCTCTTTCAGATTTTCTGACATGTAATCTCCTCTATTTCCTCTAATTTCTCTTTCCTGAAACACTGATGAAAAACAATAGTATGCATTGCCATTGGTCTGCTTGATTTAAAGTAATGGTGATTGACTGCTATGCTTTCTTTGAAAATGCCAACAAAAAGTGTTGAGACAATTTTCATATTCAAATATCTGTAGGATGGTTGCATAGTTCTCTTTCAGATTTTCTGACCTGTAATCTTCTCCTCTATTTCCTCTAATTTCTCTTTCCTGAAACACTGATGAAAAACAATAGTAGAGATGACCAGTTGGATTGCTTTAAGTAAAGAAAAACTGAGTCCTAGCTAACTTATTGCACCCTCACATGCATACAGTCACACATGTTGATTTACTTTTTCACAAATGTTACCCTTTTGAGATTGATTTTTCAGAGAGATTGTCGATTGGGATCATGCAAGCACTCAACTTAAATTCACTTAAGTCATCATTTGTTTTATACTTGACTAAAACAGTATTTGATGCTTTTACGTGGCACCTGTGTCACTCACAGGATACATACTCAAATGAGTCATTTGCTATATAAATCTGTTCAAAGTTACAAAGTGCTAAACTTCTGAAGCATCTGTCTCCTAGTGCTATTTTGCATTATATGAAACAAACCTCTATTTGCTTCATCAAAGTTTCACAGCAGACCATGTATTGGAAATACTAATTGTATTTTGGTCACAATTGTAATACCAGTTGTATTCGGATGATATGTAAATTGTTGTACGCCCACTCTCTCTACTTTTCTGTGAAGGGAATACAAGTTTCTGGAGAATCTTAAGAAACACGTGTTGTCCTTTTTCGACGAAAGACTCTCAAGTCCAAGGGCTGTTGTCAGAGCAAACGCTGTTCGTGTCATGACACATCTTGGTGCTAACAGGCAGGAGGTCATCTTAAAGCTGATACCGAAGCTTGTTGATGATGAGGTGAGTTGATGCAGCCCTCAAGATGACACCATCTCCACCTCTCTCTCTTTCTCTCTCCTTCAACGATGTGAAAATGTTATTTATCTTTTGAAATTTACAAACTAACGAAATAGTCCAGATCGACATCCTTTTGATAATTGTCTGTCTGTCTGGTCTAATGTATCTTGTCTGTCCAGTAGGCTAGGGAGGGGTACCCAAGCAAATGTATGAGAACCTGTTTGTTAACACACAAATCAGAGGACATTCCAAGCGAAACAAGAAATTAAGCAGCGTAATCTGTCGTTTAAACTGTGCTGTCTCAGTGGTGCTTTAAGACATCACAAATTTATGATAATTGCTGAACAAATTGTTTTGGATGGAAATTCTATTTTGGAGCTGTCATGCAAGCAAAGCGAATGCTATGTTTGCACTGTTTCCATTAAATTTTTATTCTTTCCCAAACTGGACAGGGTCCCCTCTACCTAACCAGTCAATGAACAGGTTCTGCAGTGCCTATTTCACTTACCTGGCTATGGTATATAGTGTCCAGATCACTTAATATGTCAAATGGTTTTACATCAAAGGCGGATCCTTCTCAGCAGTGCACCGTACCCTGGAATGACCTATGCAGTTTTTACAAGATGCAAAGGAGTGTGTTCAAGTAAAGGTTAAATATTTATTCTCCTCCCCACAACACATATTAAAACACTCCCTCATTGGGACCATTGCCAAAATGTCCATTTAAAGTGATCACTGAAAAAGGCAGTTGTTTGGAAAACTTTTTTCGAAAGCAGGAATGGCTTGGAAAACTTTTGCCAAGCATGTAGTCTTTGGTGACAATTACCATGACCTTTCTCATCAGCTTTCAAATCAGGAAGGTGTGTTTAGCATCGCATCTTTAGATCCTGAATCCTTGATCACGCTCGTGCCTTGCCCCATCTTCACTTCTCCCCATACCCCATTACTCACTTCCTCCCAGATGCCATCCTCACTCTTTTGCAAACATTCACATACCCTGTGAAAGGATGGTAAAAATCTTGGAAACTGAAAGAAAATCCTAAATGTCCTAGATGTTTTACTGTTATTTTGTTTCTAGGAGATGGTGAGACGAGAGGCAGTGACTGCAGTAAATGAGCTAGCTGGCATAAAGAAAAAGGAAGACCTAGCAGATTACCTGAACAAAGTTGGCCTTCTCAGAGTTTACAGAAATGAAGATGTGAGAATCAAGTTTTTCCATTCATTTCTTCCATGATAAGTCTATGTGATGGATTCTTTGCTAAGGAAACAATTTTCTTTACATATCAGTATGTTGTCAAGGCTGCCAGGGCTGAGGCTGTTGTACAAATGTCTTGCTAAGAAAAATCTATTTTGTGTGTTTTGTTATATCTTATTGAAGTTTGTTGAAGAGCTATGCATGTATCGGTAGTGGTGCCAAATTCATCAGAAAGGGTGTGTTGTCAACAGTTGACTCAGATTCAGCAGCTCATTATGATCTACATATGATCTCAACAGTGACATTTAACCTAGCAGACAGGGATAATACGTATGGTGTCAGCAGTGGCATCTTGTCCACCTGACAATTCTACGTGTAATATGTCAATATCGACATCTGTTCACTGTCACTGATGCTCTGCATGTGGTGTCACCTTTGGTATCTAATGTATCCGAAAGGGTACTAACATACACATGGTATTGACAGTGGTACCTGATCCATCTGATAAAGGTTCTGCATGTGGTGTCAACAGTGGCATGTAATCCAGGAGGCAATGATAATATGTATGGTGTCCGCAATGGCATCTTATACACCTGAAAATTTTATTTGTAATGTCAAAAGTGACATCTGTTCAACATCACTCTTGTTCTGCATATGGTGTCACCATTTGTATCTGATTCAACTTACAAAGGTACTACATATGGTGTCAGCAGTGACACCTGATCCATCTGAGTTGGATGCTGCATGTGGTGTCAACAGTGACATCTGATCCACTTAGCAAGGATACTGAAGGCATTTTACCACTCAGATTCAAAATGACTACCCAGTTCCTTCATATAGTGAAATTAACAACTGAACCGCTATGTGAACACACTGTGTTAGATTGCCAAAGTTTACCTACCATACACAACAAATAGCTCAAAATGGAATTTCCTTTCTTTTGTGAAAACAACAACACTGACAGAGGTGGCTTATCCACCTGACAAAGGTGTTATGTATTGTGTCAGTAGTGGCATAGGTCTTTCCACCTCTACGTAGCAGCAGCATACATATAAAGGGTGCAGCCTTTCTATTTCCTGACTTGTGCAGTGATAAGAAATTGTGTAGGTGTGCTTGCTTCCCATCCACAGTATGAATTGCAAATGGTGATTATGTCCTTGAATCTATTAGTTTCAATTTCTTCCTCTTCTTTGTCTCATCAGGCGACAGTCCTGAGAGACCTTTCAAATCGTTGTGCCTCTGAGACCCCACCAGAGATAAAGCACCTCCATACGTCACTGCGGAACCACATCGTCACCCACCGACAATGTCGCGCCCGTATAAGCAGCAAAAGGGCCCAGAGGCAGGGGGGAAGAACCCTCATTGATAAAGGAGGAAGTGGTCCTGAGATTTCAGAATGGGACCATGACTCCCCTCAGGTGTGTATCCATAGATTCCAACTAAATTCTTTTTTGATGTGAAATGTGAGACTCAAGTAATGTTTTTCTTAAGCAAGCTTTTACACATGCCAGCAAGAAATGAGTAATTTATGTTTTATCACATTCTAATCTAGTGCATTCAGGATATATTCCATTTTTATTTCATCCTTGATTCAAAGACTCTACATAAAAAGTCAGTCACCAATAAAGGTGACATGGAAAGACTGGACAAAAGTAAGTTAGTAAGTAGTAATAGTAATAGTAAGTTCATGAATTCTTTCGTAAAGCCTGTAGATGCTGTTTTGTTTTTTTTTCAGAAATACTTGAAGTTTCGTAATTAAAAAAAAAAAAAAAAAATGGATCCTAAAACACCAACAGTTATGATATGTGTTTATCATCAATATGTATCATATATGTATATCATATATTATGATGTAAGCCAATCAGTGATACCTAAAGTTGGTAGTCAACTGACACAAAGCTGTAATATACTGTATTTTCTACCTGCAGGCTTCCTCCACACCTGTGTGGTCACTTAATGTTGTAAAATAACTTTCCTTCAAGACTGGAATGATATCATCAACACGTGTAATACAAGTTAGGTTGCATTTGCCTTTACAGTTACAAAACCTTAATTATCATACATGCAAGTAGCCATGCCCTTTTCATGGACCTCAAGTCTATAAATGGTTAAAGGAGGCACAAGTTAACACATGTTTGTGATAGTGGATAAGTTCCATCTTGGTCATTCCAAAGAGGGAGTTCCACCTTGAAAACTAGCACTTTTGCTTTTAAAAGTTGCTTCCACAAGTATGACCCCAGTAGGTCTGTGTCTGTCCAGGCTCCAAACACATCTTTTAGCTTGTGTGTCCTGTCCACAAAAATTTTGTAATAGCAGTCTAGAACCAGAGTATGTAAAAGCTCCATCACACCTGGTGTATATCAACGTCCTGTCACTGGCACTCAAAACATGAGTGGATGGAGGGAATTCTCCGTGAAACAGTTTTGTGGAGGTCCTCCTTTAAGAAGTCTAAGCCTTTCCTTCAAAGTTCACCCGTTTACTTTTGTCTGTGGTTTCCATCCAGAGCAAGAATTTCGTGCAAGATTCCAGACGACGGGGCAGACGGATCATGAAAAAACAAAAGAAGAAAGTAGACCGACCTGTTCGAAAGAGACAACCAACAGCAGATGCAGCAGTTGATGAGGATGATGTCCAAGAAGAAGCAGTGGAGAGTCTCGTAGAAGACGTAGACATGGTGTACGAATCTGAAAGCGAGTTTCGACTACCAATCGGATGAAAATTCCACAAGAGTGAGGTTTACAGATATATCTGCCCCTGACAGCGAGGATATCAAACTGACCGGGAGGTTGCAGAATCGACGCCAGACCATCCACTCCACGATGCTGGAGGCGAAAGCTGAGATGTTGGCCCGAGAGAAAGAGACCATGGTGATGAGGATGAACGAGAAATTGAAGCGGCATCGGGAGAGATACGCAAAGCTGGTAAGCGAGATGTCTGAGAGAGTGGTCCAACGTAGGAGGATCCTTCCAGTTAATCCGTTCTACTGGAAGTACTACAACATCGGGCCCGATGTGTCCTCCAGGTCCACATTGAGCCTTGAGGCCCAGGTAAGCGACTCTGATTCAGCGGAAAGTCACAAAGGCTCAAAAGAGATGCAGATCAGGTCAAGCATCAGCTTGAAATCTGAAGTTCGCGAAGATGTCGTCAGTGTCAAGAGACCGTGTTCACCATTTTCACACAAGACCGGTGCCTCCTTCCGCCGGTCAGACGTCGAAGGGACGGAGTCCGGATTCGTCGAGGGCACCCTCACCAGCACCAGTCAAGGTGACCGACTTAGATGACAGGACCCTGGAAACCTGGGGAAGCAGCGGGGTGTTCACGGACAGCCTGCTCGATGGCATTCAAATCAAGAGTCTCAAGCCAAAGGTGACAGATACATGGTCGAGTGAGGAGACACCCAAGAGGACCTCATCACGTCCGTTGACGGTGGCTAATGTTAAGAGGCACGAAGATCTCATCACCAAACCGGTAAAGGGGGTGAGCGTTTCTTTTCGATTCATTCCTTCCTTTCTCCGTTTAACCCTTTTTCTCTCTCCTACATTTTTGTAGTCGGAAGAGGATGCTTGTCAATATTTGGAATTTTGCACGTGTTTGATATTTCCTTCATTTTCAGTTTCTTTCGGTATTGATGCATCTTACTTTCATGATAATTGTTTCATTTCTGGCTCTGGTCTGATTAAATTGGGAAAGATCTCACCCTACTCCTCTGACCCCTCCCCTACCCCCCCCATCCCATACCCACTCACTGCATTTTTGCTTTGCACATTAATATGTATCTTATCGGTTGCATAACCAGACTTTTTCACCTGAGGGTGAGGGGGGCTGAGGGATGGCAAAGCATTTACGTGGTATGGAAGCAGTAATGAGACTGTCTAAGTGGACCGCCACCATTGGGTGGACACGTACTGTAAGGTGCAGAGATAAGTTTTGGATAAAATGTCTCTCAGGTTGCAGGAAATTTGAATTTCCCAGTCTCTCTGGCGTTGCGTCTAACATTCTCTTCATTTTTTAGAGCACAGGTTTGGAAATTTACATAATTTCCACTACAAATGGTGTAGAGGGGATGATTTAAGAGAATTCCATAGGTTTATAATTCATTGTTTGATATCAACATGTAATCATCATTTACGCTGCCTGCCAAAAGGGCGCCTGCTAGGGTTTTAGTGTACAGTAGGTTGGTCATAAAAATTCACATTCACCACTACATCACTGCGTTGCACGTCCCTCATTTTTATTACACAATTTGGTGGTCAGTTTCTATCTGTATTGTACCTGTGGCCTGCTATGCCTTTTAAAATGTGTATGGTCTAACTTGTGTAAGTCATTATTTACATGTCAGCAAAGCCCATGTATTTGCTCAAAATTTCATAGTCCATTGTTTGTTCAATTGTATAAAAAGTTTTCATCTTTTACCAAATCAGAATCCAGATTTGCAGTCTTTGCTATTTTCAAAAATCCGAAAAATGATATAGCACAGGCGCATTACCACTTTAGTTCAGTTTTCATGTCAATTGTTTTGGTCTCTCTTTCATTTTGACTATTTTTCAGCATCAAAGTAATTTAAGATCAGCCTATGTCTCTTTGTTTCAGGTAAAATATACTGTATCAGTAAGTAGTTTTTGTCATGTACAAATTGTGCCTTATAAATTTTTATCTTCAACTTTCATTTTTGGGGGCAGAGGCAAGTTGGAGGCTAGACATTTAGCAGGGGCAGTCCTTGCCCCTGGCCAGTTACTCCACTGTATCTTACCTATGGGCATATATGTCAGTGAAGTTGCTCTAAGGCATACACACTATTTAAGCTTGCCACATGAACCTGTGCTTTAGTGAAACTTTGGTTCTGGGCAGAAATTACAAAACAGGGCCCTGACATAGTAGATACATGATAAAAGGACTACTACAGTACCTTTGTTTTTACCAACATATTTTTCTTTCACAGGAAATACAAAGGCAAAGGGAGGCTGCCGCTGAAAGGCTAGCAAGAGCAGAAAGTGCTGTCGGTGAGAAATTTTACCTTCAGGAAACTTCACAAATTTCAAATGAACTTCCCAATAAATAGTGCAAATGTTTGCATTGGGCTTTCAGTTGTCATGTATAACTTTACCTCCCCAACCCCAAAAAAGAAGTAGAGAAAAAGTTGATAGTTGGAAAGGTGGAGTTTCTGAAATTGCAGATATGATAGGGTAAATTATTGAAAAACTACAAGCATGCATATTCATACTAGTGTCTTGCGCAGGTCAGCTGTGTTTGTACAGATGCATCAATTGCTAGTGTTATTGTGCTTTCCCTAACGGTTTGTTCCTTCAATGTTGCAACTTCATTTGGAGTACCTTATTTACCCTTCTGTTTCAATCAGGTTCTACACTTTTTTCTGATGGTGACACTCATGCGGTTCTGTTGCATTTTTATATGTTCTTTTATTCAGTAGTTTGATGTTTTCTCAGGAATTTTTTTATATCATTGTCAGTCTGTTTGACATTTTGTATTGATTTCTGTATTAATTTTCACTGTCTTTTGAAGTTTGGTTGAAATTTCTAGATTGTGTTTAGTGGATAATTTTTTGTCTAATTTTTGAAGTTTCCAAAATTCAGTTTTGTGGTCTCAGGGCAAGGTACAGGTGAAGATAAAACAGCTAATATTAAAGCCAAAATGGAAATTGCTCATCCACTGTAAACTACAACATACATACATATGCAAAAACAAAAATCAAACAATAAAAAGGAAAAAAATTGAATGGATAAAGACAAGGAAAGATATAGTAAAATAGCCATTATATAAAGCAGTAAAAAGAAGAATACAAGTAGTATGAAAGTAAGGCAGAGGAGTAAGGCACTTTCCTGGTTTAATGATAAAGGCAGCTGGTCTGCCTAACTGCTCACTGTTTGCGTATAAGCTTATGACAACCACAGATTCTGAACTGAACTTCAGATTGGAGAAAGTGACTTTTGTCTTTACCCAGAATCGTGGAGAAACTTCCTGAGGGAGCAAGGCAGATGGAAGAGTAACCAGGCCATGAAATCATCATCACCATCGGCAGGGGAAAAGCCTAGGCCTGTTATCCTACCATGCATACCAACAGGCACTCAGCTGACCTCAAATGAAGGCAACCAACGGCTTCTCTACAGTGTTTCTGCTGGCACTGATGAATCAGCTGACATCAAGAATTCAAGTTTCTCAGGGTGGGTGAAATATCTAGGATATAGCTCAAGTTAGGTGTGTTTTGTTCGCAGGTGTGTCACATACCGTAATGTACATGCATGTAGTACATGCCAACAGAATTAAGCCCTTTGAAATTTCGATCACCATTTACAATGATAGTGAAAGAGGGGAAAAAAGGGGGGGGGGGGCTAGACATTTCTAGATCTCATTAACCATGAAATGAACTTTCCCACAGTAAAGAGGAGTGGCTTCTGTGCCTCACAAACAAAACATTTCACAACATGGACAGTACTCAATGACAGAGAATCATTTTTATGCATGAGCAAGACAAATCGAGGTCAATATCACAGAATCCGCGACAAAAGAAGAAAAGTCATGCTCTACTGCCCTTATGTATAAGTAACATGCAATCGCTAACTTAAGTTATGTGATTTGTTGATGGATCAATGGGGGTTACAAAGAAAACGTCTAAAAATTGTTTTGCATTGCATCCTCTGTGCTCTGCCATTTCTGGCTGAGTATTGGATCCTTGGGAGACTAAGAAAGTCACTATGAATTTATCCTATCAAAATAACCAGCAAGACTTTTTCCCTTCCTCAGTGACACATTTCTACCTGTGGGCATGACAGCTAATATCCCCTGTGATGATATGAAACGCAGCTCAAGGAAACCGTAGGCATTTGTTGTCTAATTGACTGTGTCATTGTTTGCTACCTGACTGCTACAGAATCATTGTGAGGTGATTAAAAAAAACTCCAAGATGATGTTGTTAACAAGATAAACTACTACATTTATCCAAAAGAAAATTGCGGTATGTAAAATAGGATTTTTAGAGGGGTCGATTCAGCATGGTGGAATTGCGTGTCTCTTCTTTGGCCAATCAATATTGAGCATGCCAAATCAGTGTCAACCTGCCACTAACACAACAGGGATCACCTGAACCAGCAGCCAGGAAACATCCTAGGCTGTTTATGCTGTCACACTCTCTTTATTCTGTTCTTTTGCTGTAGATATTTTGGAAAGTCAGAGTTTGGCAAAATAAATATGATTTGGACTAATCTGTCTCCAATTACTCCAAGCAAGAAGGCTATCAGCAATGGACCGAAAGTGTCTCTCTCCGACTTGCCCCCTGTCCTTCCCATGGGAAGGAGAGGAGAGACCAGAGGTGCATCCGACAGGAACAGACGGGAGTGGCTGGCAGCACAGCTGTTGTTCCCTTCACTGGTGAAGCTGAATGCAGTTAGGACGTTTGACAGGAGGTACAGGATATTGTGGAAAACACCAATTGGTAGTTGTGTTATTGAGACAAGTGCATTGATACCTAGCCACAAGCAATTTCATCCATGTTTGATGGGTCTTTGGTGACAATGTGTTCAATTTACACTTATTATATTTAATTTATACTTATTATATTTAATTTTCACTTATTAAGGTTGTTTTTTCAGTGCTGTCTTTCTTATTTTGTTGCAACTGGCCAGTAAAAATGATACTTGTTCCAGAGGTGTCGTTGTATAGCTTGACAGGCAACATAAATTGTGAAAATGAACACAAAATATATGCTCTTCACTGTCACATCCTATGACCTGTTTCTTTTTTTAATGACTGTAAAACAAATGACTCAGTTTCTATTTATTATTCAATAGCTGGTTCCATTGTTGTGTCAGCGTAGGTGAACATCCTGTTGCCTACATAATGAGTTAGGGAGAACATTGCCCTATACATTAATATATCTTACATATATATACTGTATATGATATGTATAATATATAAAAACGAATAATACATAAAAGATATAATAAAAATTTAAAATAATATATCAGATTAATGTAATATATAAATACATTATAAAAGTATAACATGCTATGTGATATATGTTATAGTATACTTTAATTATATGTATCTATGTATTGTCATATATACACACATGCAGAACATTGTCATAACCTACAGAAAGACAATGCTAACCAGTGATCAAAAGGGGTACCATGGTGGATGATGTCAAAACCCGTTTCTGGAACGTTATCATTTCCTAACTATGAACATTTCATTGTCATGTCTGTACATACAGTAAGATACATGATTTTACATTAATATACAAATCGGTGTCGTATTATGACTTACACAACAAACTTGCAGCCTAACAAAGGTTGTATCTTTGTGTGCCCAACCTGGCGACTATGGACTTTGGGCCTGAATTCTGGATGCGGTGCAAACATCTGGGCCGACCAATCCAGCTGAACTTAAAATGATCCTGACCAGAAGTATAAAATGCAAAGCTGTCACAATGATGGGAAAGTCTTTTTTTTTTCACTTGAAAATGCCTCAAAAGCCCATTACAAGCACCATTTTAAAAATGTAAATATTGAAGATTCTGATTATCTTTGTGTAGGACAAATCAGTCTGTCAGTGGAGAAGAGAGAGACCAGCTGTATCAATGGAAAAGACCGAATGCCGTTGTCTTGCCGTCCATCCAATCAGACCTCAGGGAGGTAGATAAGTTAACCACGTGGAAGGAGACCCACGGTGTCGAGTTCAAGGTAAGGAGAAGGGATGTCATATTTTGTTTTATGATCCATTATAGGCTATTAAAAAGCAGTGATAATTACTGAGAACATTTTGGAATATTTCAAATGATCCCTCAAGACAATTGGTGTCAGTTTGGCCCTAGTGAGGATTATAGAAACAGAACTTGTGGAAAGTGATTGAAGTTAAGAAAATACAAAAAAAGCAATACATTTTATTTTTTTTTATTGTATTTTGAATGACTGATCATGATATTACTGTTAGTAGAGAGCCTTTAATAGAACAAAATTTGGGGGTTTGTGGTGACATTATGCCCCCCTCCCCCCCCAAAAAAAACTTGAAATCTAGCTTTTTGAAGGAGATAGGAATATTCTCTTAGAAACAAATCCACCAGTTTTTGACGGTAAATGTCAGCGAGGTCACTGGAAATTCTAACCTTTCTCTTGATTGTTTGAGATTCTTCACCTGAAAAAATGTTCAGTTCAGCCCCTTTTTTCTTTTTCTGTGTTATAAAACTTGGGACGCTGAACAGTACTTCTAAATTGTGACTTTTTTTTCACTTGCAGCTTGCATGTATGTGTGGCAGTCTTAGATTCTGTTATTGATGGCTTTAAATTGTGACAGGTTTTTTCATATTGTAAGGAGTATTAGACTCTCAAGTTAAAACTAGTTTTAAATTGTGACAGGTTTTCATGTCATAACTATTGAGATTCTCCCATTGTAAGTACTTTGAAAATGTGACATTGCAACTAGTTTTAGATTCCCATGTTGTAATTACTGTAGTTTAAATTGTGACACTTTCCTGTTGCCCTCAGTCCCAAGTATTTTTTGTTGTTGTAACTAGTGTTAGATTTTCTTGATGTGACAAATTGTTGCCACTAGTTTTAAGATTCTGATCTTGTCACAATTTTTTAAACTGTTTGTAGACTCTCCTGTTGCAACTAGTTTAACATTGTGACATCATAGCAAGTTTAAGATTGTCACGTTGTAATTATTTCAATTCTGACATGTTTTTATGTTGTAATAAGTTTTTTTTATGTTGTAACTAACTAATTTCAGATTCTCTTATTATGACAGATTTTTATGTTGCAACTCGTTAAAGATTCTCCTGTCTTAAACTGTGACAGGTTGTCATGCTCTAATGAATTTTAGATCCTCTTGTGGCAACTACTTTTGTAAATTGTGAAATTATCACTAGTTTTAGGTTCCCATGTTGTAATTGGTTTACAGTTTGCCATGTTGTCATTAGTTTTAAGGGTTGTTTTCAGTGTAGTACCAAAACATTTGTAGGCTGTCAACCACTTGTCTAAAATAGCACACAGTTCCTTTTGAATGTGTGGAATGCACTATTTAGATGCCCACAGACAGAAGTCTCTGTGTAGCAGCACAGGGGTTGCACTATCTTCAGGGATAATTTTGATCAAACTGTTATCGTATATCACAGTGACAAAAGTCCTTTTACTTCAATTTATCTTCCACCAGATTTGCAATCCATTAGACGGTTGTGATTGTCACCCCTTTGTAAGGTCTCAACCCCCACCACTGTGCACACCCATTGTTCCAAGGAACTCTACCATTTCATCAACCAAACTACCTCGGGTATCGTCAAAGCTCAAAACGTCTTGCTGATTGGCACGAGAAGAGACGTTGATAAAATTACAGAAGATACCTCACGTATATTGCAGATAATTTATTTGTCACCAGTTGATCATATATATATGAACAATTGCACATTTTCAAAATATGTCTTTCTCAAACAAAACATCGGTTTGATGTAATATTGTAATAATTCCTAAAATGCCAAGAACTACGAGTGTTAAATATAAATGTAAAGAATATTTTCAATACATAGATTTCAGCATGCCTTGGGAAATTGTCATCTCTCGCTAGATTGCCGTTTCTTTTTGTACCCCATGCAGCGAAATACTATCAGGATCTTTGAGCAAACACTCAGAATATAAAACATATCAACAGGTGCTGAAAGTTGCAAAATCCATCACTCCCCAGCAATCACACTTTGGATGTTGGTCTTATCACTCCCCAAACCTGTGCTGTGATGTCTGGACTATATGTCTGCTTCATAACGTATGATTAATGATATCTAACCTAACTCAGGATGGGGAGAGAATTTCACAAATTGTTGCCACTGATCTGACAAACAGTCACAACTTGACCACATTTCTCAAATTCTGTTAGAAGTTACACCACGGTAAACCCTGTGCAGCTACATAATCATAGCAATTTGCTTTAATTACAGCTGACTCTTTTGTTTGGTGTAGATTACAAGTCAAACACATGTGTCACTATGGATTTTGTTTCAGCGCTTGGTCAAGTGACAAATTATCACGTCAAATATGTAATCCATTACTGGTAGTGACTGCAAGAAGAGTTGGACGATGGGTCAACACTCAAACAATTGATGACTGTAGGCACTAAATATTTAGCCAACGTGTACACACTCACGCTACAGTACCTACTGTACAGTATCAAGGCAGGTCAATCTGGTAGAACACTATCCACATCTACAGAAAGAGATTTGAAAATTGGAAAGACCTTGGCAAATTCATATCATATCTCATTTAATATTCCATCACTTACAACATTTGCAGTTTATCGAAATCAATAATTCAATATCTATTATTATGGTTTTACTGGCAATTTCACAATTATTTGTCTGAACACAGTCCATAGACCATAGCCACATGCATGGTATTCCTAGATTCACTATGATCCAGTATAAGTTTTGAAGTTCAGTATCACATAGTTCAACTATGTATCTGTTTGGTAACAGATCTATGGCAAATTCTTGCATCACATGACCACAAAATTTCTCCTGGAAACAATCTTTAATGTGCCCTGGGTATTTTCTTACAGTGCAAAAATTAACAAAACACCTTACGGTTCGACCAGCTACCGGGTTCGTATGGGTCCTTGAAGACTTCCAAGGCCCTGAAGTGCTTCAATTTTGTTCTTTTGCATCAGAGTCTTTGAACAGTGCAGGAATTCCAGTGATTTAGGATACAGTATGAACTATACAATTTCCTATCAGTATCTGCAAGAAATGTCTGGACCAGGACCAGTTTGGTTCCCTGCCAACCTCAAGTGCACATTGGAATTTCAGACGAGGTTTTGAGAGTGCTTAAATGTGGTTTGATGCGCTCAAAAATCAAAAGCTCTATCTTGAAATTTAAAAGCACTTAATTTGAATCCTTGGAAAGTGTATGAGACCCTGATGTGCTGCACATCCCAGAGACACACAGTGTGTTAGAAAGCAAACGGCCCGGAAATCTTTTCCGTATGATGAAGAGACTTTGCAGCGTCTACATTGAAAGGTGGTTCTTGAAATTACCTCTACCTGAAGCAAACCCACAAACAGTTGCAGGACATGTACAGTATTAAAATAATCATTGTGGGTGCTAACAACAACCATCTACCTGTATATTGCCATGGAAATGGTTACATACATAAGACAATGAAATAACCCTTCACACCTGTTCAAGTAAATTGCATGATTTGATCAATAACATATTTCTTTAACAACAACTGCAACTTCAAGGTGGTGAAACATGATGCAAACTAGGGTCACTTGTAATGCTTTTTGCATAATCCTTCCAATTACTGTAATACTGGAAAAAAAAAAATAACATTTCAGTTTACAAAAACTTTTTCTTGCAAAACAAGGCAAGAAATGTCAAAGGCACATTTGACACCATGTTAGAAGTAACAATATGGTAGGTACTGATGTAAAATATAAAATATCTGAAATTCTGTTACATCCATTTATGAATAGATTCACCAATGGGAAATTCCACACTCATCATAGAGAAATTACATATTCATCAGCATTAGGAATGACGTACTTCAACACTGACAAATAATGTACTCATCACTAAAAAGGAACACATTCAGTGAATGACACCTTCATCAGTAGAAGTATTTCATCTGTGAGAAACAAAGCATTCGTTGGTGAGAAGTAACACATTAATTAGGGAAAAAAAAAATAGTACATTCATCCTTACAGAAATGATGCATTCATCAGAAATAGCTTGTTTCTAGGGTGAAAATAAACACATCAGTAAGAAATTCCACATTCTAAATCATACAATCAGCTCACTCATCAACAAGAAATGACAGCATTTATCAGCGAAAACTGACAAATTCTTGGCGAGAAGTAACACATCATGAGTAAGAAATTACAGTCATGCATTCAACATAAAAGTTAAATATTTCACTGCTGGGAAATACACATTCATCCTTAAGAAGAAAGCACATCATCTCGAATTTACAAAACAATCTTCAATAAATGTCACATGTCATTGGTGAGAAATACTGGGACATGGTCATCAGAGAGGGAGAACATGTTCATCAGTAAAGGAAAAACCGAAATTCCAACAATAAGAAATCAGAAAACTTTATCAGTGACAAAATACTGTATTGATTCATCATACAGAAAAAACACATTTAACAGTACAAACTAACATATTTCAATGGTGAGAAATAACATTCGATTATAAAATAATACTTCACTAAGAAGAAATACATAACATACTTTATTCACCTTGCAACAAACATCTACAGGTTGACATATGCAAAACTTGAGACATGACATGCATGTAGCCTTCTTTGGTACAGTACCAAAGAAAATAAAAAGGTGTAGCAGATAATAGCATCATTTATGTAACAGTAGAAAAAAATCAGTTAAAGACCTTGACCTTTAACCACTTCTTAGGCTCACAAAAGATCATTTTGGCAAGCGCTTCTTAACGGTTACCATATACAGTACTGCAGATTTAAGGTCACCATAAATTTGTCCCCATGAATCAGGATTGTCCACTTTTTTTTTCTAAAGGAACAATGAGTGTTCTGACTGATAAACAAATCATCCCACTGGCCTAACTAATACATTCAGATCTACATGCATGTTTTTGCATAACTGCACATGGTTAAAATTTGTTTAATAGCATTGAAAACACACCTGCATCACAGCAGAGCAATGACGTTCAGCAACATGGCTTACTCTTACTGTAAGAGACCTCTGCCAAATCAGTCCACAAAAGGTACATTCCTCTTTCAGCTTTAATATAATTATAAATTAAATTTTTAATATATAATTATATATATATAATTATATATGGTAACCCATACAGGTGTATGCACATTTCAAAATTACTCCTCAAACTGTTTAAACGATCCTGAAATATGACATTAATGTAATGATGAGTTTAGCGTAATTAAACCACAAATTGAATACTGTATACACTGAAAACTGAACTAATTGAGATGATTTTTTTCCCTCTCCTTTGCCAAATACCAATAATTTTTATGTCAAGGAGATGTCTAACTTTTCCTTCACAAGTGAGATTTCAGGAAATGTTACATGCAATTAAAATTGTTCCATATTTAGTCTAGTTTTCTCTTGTGTTGTTTGCGTCTTAAGAATCTCAGGGGATGTTCAAATTCAATTTTGCATGCCACACAGTGACTTTAGTACTTTATGTAATTCTGTGCGCCAGCTGTGGCCAGTATAATAAACATTTTAAAAGGAGGTACAAGAAATACACAAAAACTAATACTACATCTATTCTTGTAGAGCCACTAAATTACACAAAGGTACTGGAAAATGCAGGGTCGGGGCATCGTTATGCTTTCAACAGCAATAGAGAAAGTTACCAAATGTGGAAACAGTATAGCATTGCAGATGTAAGTGGGGTGTAACTTGAAAGTGATTCTACATCAGCGAAGTGTGGGGCTGTAAGTTTCAAAGAAAAGAATTGTACACAGCCTTTACACATCCTCCTGAGAAATTGGCAGAGTCTCTGGATGGAGGAATGCTGAAAGCTGCATTCTCTTTCAAAAAGAAAGAAAACGATGAGTGTTATGGGGTATCGACAAATATGTTTTTTTTTTGTTTTGTTTTGTTTCCTTTGACATAAAAACTGTTTGCACTTCCTACACTAAACTTTTTATTGTGCTTAATCAGAGGGAGGCCGAGGAAACACCTATAGAAACTTTAAGACGAACATATAGCACAACAGAGTAAGTACTGTATTGTTTAACTTGTTTTTATTGATGTTACTTATGTGTTCATCGGTGTGATTATCTTCAAGTCTTGTTTACTTGTCGTGTTAGCCGTTCGTGCTTTGTCCTGAAAGACACTGTGATGTTGTCATTGTGACATTAGACCATATCGATACAGTTAGCCCTAGGGTGGTAACCTACCTACTGTAACTGTGATGTTTAGCTCAGGCAAGTGTTATGCATATGAAACAAACTGCTTGTGTAGAATATGGTTTCATTTTCTCCTTTGCAGAACTCTAAGTTCCTGAATAAACTGCGGAAGCAGAGCCGTAAAGACGACCAGATAGAAACTAAAGACAAAAATAGGGAGATGCGAGTGTGTCAAAAGATTCAGAACATACAACAGAAGGGAGCCAATTCAGAATGAAAGCTAGCAGGGAAATCCTCAAGCAGCACATGAAATGTTAATTTACTGTGGTACTGTGCATGTTCAACGGCAGGGATTTAAGGACTTTTCCTTCACTTGACCTCTTGATGATGATGCCATCACAGAGGCTGATCAAGCAGAGGCAAACAGTTGAGGAAAACATTACTTTGGTGCGCATTTCCAGATATCCTCTGGTGACCTCAGATGACCTTTGACCCCACCAAAAACAATAGGATTCTTCCTCTCAGTTAGGGCATCTCTGTAAGTTTGAGAGCTGTCAGTTTCCATTCATAAGATATTGTGCTGGAAAGTTAAGTGGCACAAACACACACACACACATGCATGACCATCTTTTCATCAAAATAAGAGACGGGCTCACAAGGAGCCCATTGTGAGCTTGTTTCCTCAGACAATGCAAGCTGGCCACAATCAAGAAGGATGCGCTCGTATGAAAAACTCAAAAACAGGCTCACTTTTTTGTGTCAACAAGCTCATAAAGGTTCCAATTATATGCTCATTTTTGCAAGTACTCTGCGAGGTTTTTTGCAAGCTCTATGTATTACTTACTGCAATCTTGTTTCACAACCTTCTGGCAAGCTTGATGTGAGCTTCCCGTTTCTACAGTATAAGGGTGTATACTACTGAGTCACATTTGCATTAATTTATTGTCCTAGACCAGTCATTCCACATATTTCATCCCTCTCCCCTTCTACTGAAGATTGTCGTTCTGTGATAGCTTTCATAGAATATGATTTACAGTGTATGAGAGTGATTTGGGTGACCACTTTTGGTCAGAACTGTGAAAACTGCATGGCATCTATCCTTAGTTATGAGACCGTGTCCTTCTTTAACCCTCTACCTAGTTGTACTATATGGTTTGTCAAAGTATTTAACTTCCACCGATGTATAACTTCATACCTCCAGATTTTGACCTCACTGATTTGCCTTCTTTCAAACTGTCATTCTCTTTGCCAATAGGGGTTGTTTACAGGGCAAGAGAAAAGCTGAAGCTACATTTTTTAGATTAGTTGCAAGACTTGGTGAACTTCAAACAGCACTGCCTTATGGTAACCCTGCAGTGCTAGCCATCACAACTACAAAGCGATCAAGAAAAAGGGATATATTCAGCTTTGCGCATGAAATCTCAGGATGAGATCACTCAGCACCCAAAGGACAAAAAGTTTCCTGAATCAAGAATGAGCAGTGGTGGCAAAGAGAAGCTAGAGAACAGTGAACAATTAGGATACATTTTGGGCAGCATATTGTATGAAATGCACAGATTGAAAAAAGAAACACCTACAGCAGTTGTGCGTTGCCACACAGTGAAGGATAGTGGGGGGATAATAGAACACTGTTTTTGTGAACTCGGCTGTCATGCACACATGCTAAATGGCTTACTACTTTTGAAATGTAGGAGTACCAACATTCTGCACCAAATGAGATGGAAGAAATTTTGGAGCCCCTAATGGAAAACATGGCCCATGTAGGTTGACTTACATTGCAGCATATGCATTAGGAATGGGAATTGATGCTCACAATGTTCGTACGGTCATAAATTTCAGGATGTCGAACGGTGTCGAGTCACACTTTCAACAACCTGGAAGAGCAAGAGGAGATGGAACACCAGCAGAGGTACTTTTATTGTACAAGTGTAGTCACCTTCTGAGTGCATGAAACTACGAAGAGGTAGTTCTATGCCAGCAACACCTGTTTTGCAGACATGCTGTTTCTGCAGCCACAACATATGATAGTGGCAGCAGCCAAAGAGGTGCGACACAAACTATGTACTCAACATCCAAAAAAAAATAACTGATGGATAACACAGTGGATGAATTTCTGCTGTAGGGTTGTAGCTAGAAAAAGTATAGTGCTAGACTAGAAGCAAGGGAAGAAACCACTCCATGGTGGGGCCCAGTGCAACACCCCAGTGGAGGTCCAAGGAGCAACTTCCTCAGCACTCTATGTCTTGCATCAAGCTGTGTAATGGGAAAGTACTGGCAAAATCTTTGAATGTTAACTCTTTAAGATAAATTCATCAAGTACAGAGCTAGCTAGCAGAGAGAAAGGAGTAAGTTGAAGTATATTGAAGTCAACACTTCAGATCACAGTACAGAAGAGTCACCGAATGAGATTATTACTACAGATACAGTATTTATTATCAGTGAAGTCATAGGAATATGCAAGTCAAAATTTCTATAGGGGGGGACAGGGATGATGTTGGACCAAATTTTGATTTTTGGACCAAGTTGCCTGGATAAATTTTGAGGCCTCACTTCTTTCCTGCTCCAGTGGCATCAGATCGATGTTTTAGGTCAAGCTACAGTACTGTATACAGTACAATTATGCTACAGTACAGTTTTGAACTAGGGGATATAGGAACTGTAAAAGACAAGGTGAAGCCCCACATTGGAATGGCGCAGAGCACACCAAAAACTTTTTGAATAAAGATACAGTATCTGCTACATTTGAAAGTGCAAACTACATTCATTCCTCGTTTAACCTCTCTGTATGAGTTTATACTTTACTGCTCTCTTTTCTTTTTCTTGTTAACTTATCCCTGAGTTGACTTCTGAGCAGACTTTGACTGTATGAAATTGAAAACAACTACACTAGCTGATTGGTTGATACTACCAGAAGTTGAACGACTTTGAGATTCTTTGTCACTATTTATGGGAAGCAAAGGATATACAGTACATGCCAATTTTGAAGTTCAAACACTTCACTCTTTGTGAGAGTAAGGTCTTTGAACTTCTTTGTGTTTACAAGGTTACAAACTATATATATACTTTCTACTGACCTCACATGACCTGTGACATCCATAAAAAAAATAACAGAGATCACTGCTCATCACAAGCTACCAATGTTTACAAACTGAAGATCCAGCAACATACAGTTGCTGTGATATGTTCCTAAATAAGCTTCATACTTTAACCTCTGGTGACTTCAAATGACCTTTGACCTCCATGACACAATAGGGACCATCTCTGCATAATGGGTTTTCTTCACACTAAGTTTGAAGTTCAAGCACATTCAGTTGTTGAGGTATCTCAATTAGGGGGTTTTCATACTATTTCCTATTGTGACCTCAAATGACCTTTGACTCCAATGAAAAAGCAACAGGGATCATCTACTACTGATGGACAACCTATAAATCAAGTCTGAAGTTTCCGCAACTTTTCCTTATTGAAATTGTTAACAAGGTTTACAAACCATGAAATCTACTGTATGTGACTTTGATTTATATAAAAATGGCCGAGATCATCTCATCAAGAGCTACCAATGCCAACAGTATGTAGTTCCAGCAACATTCACTTGTTGAGATACCTTCCTCAGTAAGAAGTTTTCATACTTTAATTTCTAATGACTTCAAATGACCTTTCATCTCCATGAAAAACAGAAGGGATCATCTACTGTAATCACAATGGACACCCCTACACCCCAACGTTGAAGTTCAATTACCTCTCCCTTCTTGAGATATTGTGTTTACAAGCCAAAGTGTCCCAGATTCAAACACACTCACATGCTATCACTATAATGACACAGATTCCTTGCATGTCTTCAGCAAGCAACAAAAGACACAAATACTTACAATTGGAAAAACAGAGCTGAGGGACCGTTGACAATACCACAATCTCCATAGCCAAACTAGACGCCTGCCTTGGAGACAATGATACATCCCAAGGTGTGCGATAAAATGTCCTCCTTAAATTGTGAGTTAGACAACAAAACATCCCACCTTGAGAATGGTAAATCTGGCATTGTGAATCTCACACGGTCAACCTTTACAAGCACATTGAATCATGTATGAGTGTAAGTGGTAAGCCAAGAGGGTACTTTTACCACTAACCAGCTTAAGAGTTTATTAGAGGAGAAATATATTTCTATTGTCAGATGTGGTGTTGCACTATGCAACCAATATAAGTCTGCATATTCCCTTCAGAGAGAATTACAGAATACTAACATTGAAGTTTGCTACATGTGCAGTAGTAATGGCACCCCATGTGTCGAGAATTTACAAATACCTGTGATCACACTGACAGCACGACGCTGTCCACGATCTTACCGGCGGTAACACTGCCTAATGTTTCACATTTCCTGCTCTCTTAATCTTCAACTTCGATAACGTTTCATACGCCTCCTGGATCTCCATGAATCTCTTCTCTGCTTCCTCTTTGTCAAGGTCTTTGTTCTTGTCGGGATGGTACTGTCGAGCCAGGGTGCGGTAACGCTGCTTGATTTCCACGTCTGTCGCTCCTTGCTCCAGTCCTAAAACCTTGACGAAAGGAAAAAAAAACATTGTACATACAAGATTTCGGGGCAGGATGCAGACTAGACAAAAGGAAGAATGCAGTGGACCTGTGCCATTAGCAGGGTGCGGTGCAGTAAGACGTTTTTTGAAAGCACCAAATAAAGATTCAAAACTGGTACAACAATAGAGTACAACACTTGCAGGGGACAGATATTTAATTTGAGTATGAAGTAAGCAACAACCCTTTGACAACTGAAGCAACAGAATTGAATTTCAACAGCTGATGGAAATTGTGACACTTTTTTCCCTATCAGTGCAACCTCAGTCAGTGCTAAGAAAATGTTCTGAGAAAACTCCTCCCAAGACCATAATTACTAGTCACCTCCATACTGTACAACAACTTCCCCTGTGGGGTTTTAAATGCTTCCTATTATCCCAAATGTACTCAATGCTCTCATTGTCTCACATAGCACTGCACTGTATGTGTACCAACCTTGTAAGCATTCATCTCCCCTTGAGGATCAAATGAGTCCATGAGTTCTGACCACAGACGTCTCCATCCTCTTGCTTGTCCTCTTTGGTACAACTGCTTCAAGGTGGCCACAAAGTCCCTCCAAAATGGGGAGTTGAAAAAGTGGTTGACTGCATCTCTAACCTTGATGGTTTCTCCATTGCTTGTGGTGATCGATGCATTGAAGTATATCGCAGAGAACCAGAGGCCAGTTATGCAGGATGCTGGTGATAAAGTGAATACAGTACTTCACGCTCAAAGACTTCAGTACATGTACAGACTTAGCTCCAGTGACTGCTGTTATAAGATTATACTGTAAATTGTAAGCTGTAATGTGAAATACATTTAGATGGAGGCAGATTTAGACTTTTAAACAACTTGAAACATACAATTTTACATTTGTATAAAATTACAGCAGAAAATTTTACAGGAGAGTTCACACTCAAATGGCTGCCCTCGCTGCCTAATTGAGAGGATCTTGTCTCGGTAAGTTCAAAGATAAGTTCTATCCTTGTGAATTTGTGGTCAATTATTCACTTCACAGCATACTGTACTGTACATGTGTCAAGTGAAGTGGCACACATCTACTCTATTTTGTGGTCAGATTGAACGTAAATTGCAGATAGAAAGCTGTACCAACTGAGCTACAGCAGTGTCTTTGGCTGTACAGTATGATATTGACATAAAATACATAACAGTAAGTACAATACTAGCTGCACACCCTGTCCCCGGAGAGCTACGTAGTACGGTCAATAAGAGGTGGTAGGACCTTCTTACATGTTTGAGGCAGAACACTGAAAACCTTTTCAAATTGGATGAACCTACAGTACAGTTTTACATCAGATAGTGGCTGTTCCACTGGACTCATTTGATTCGCACATTACAGTATTTGCAACAGCATTTAGATTATACTGAAGGCCTGTACAATCATCGTACTGTAAATTTGGAAAGCGTGTTACAGCATACAGTATTCTGATGAATTATACACTTGAAAAGTGACATGGTGATTTCAATAAACAAGGCAGCATACGTGAGCAAACAAGGTGTACAACATGTAGTACTGTACAGTACATACAAAATTTAGGGTCAGTAGTCTGACTCTAGATCTACAGTATGTACATTCAAATTGGTGCATGTGCATCAGGTACTTTAGCCAAAGTTTATTTGCCACCATGCTCCATTCTGAGTCGTTTCTGAAAACATGAAAGTCCGTTTGTTAACTTCATGAAGTATTTCAAATAGTGACTTGTAGAGAGAAACTCATCTGGTGTACAGTACAGTATGTGTACAGTACTATATAGGTGTGCTAATGTGTACGTGGTAACTGCAGTACTGTAGAGCATGATCCTGTGGCCTTGGAATGGATGCTCACATGACACAATGTGGACCAACCTTTCCACACCACTGCTACAGTACACTGTGCAGTAGCTTCCCTTTTGAAAAATTAAGTTGAAGAAAAATTTTGAAAACTGGAGGAGAGTAATGCAAAAATAGAATTTAAGATTGTGCAGGCTGTTCACCAAAACAAATTCATGCCAATTACTGTAACAAATTATTGGCACAGGGGCACACTCAAGATTTTAGCAATATCAGCAAATATAATACTGTAAATAATCATACTGTAATAATACACAGTTCTTGTTAAGTGCAAAACACACTCAAGTCTATTTGCACTAACAAAAAGAAAGGGAGGATGAGAAGTCAATGACTGGAGAAAAGGTAACTTTTAAGTACAGTTAGGTCTTGAAATTTGTGAGTGATCTTGCTTAGACTTTGACTTTAACTGGGAGTTTATTCTAGAGACAAGCAGCAGATCGAGTATTGGAAAGAAGTATGGTGACCATAGCATTTTGTAGAAACTGACGGAGATGAGAGTAGCAGTTAATAACTGGAACGAAGGCAACGAGTGTGATTGTATTCTTGGACAAGATCTTGTAGTTACTGTAGGTAGGAGCAAAGCTGTGAAATGTCAGCAAGAGAACTTTGTGTTTAATTTTATCTGCAACGGGAAGCCAGTGGAAGCTATGGAGGACAGGCATTATATGATCACTGGTTTTGTACTGTAAGTTTAACTAATCTAGTGGCTGAGTTCTTTATGTCCTGTAATTTCTTAGAACGAGAATCTGAAAGGCCATAAAGTTAGATGTTGCAAAATCAAGTCTAGAACATACGGACACATGAACTACCGTAAAGTCTCAGTTGTCGTTTGAGCCAAGTAATTTCTGATTTTTTAAATACCAATTTTGTGGAGCACAAGAGATGCTGCTCTGCAAGCACTGTTGACATGTGGGTCCATTGTGAGGTAATGACCAAAAAATACCCCCAAATTCCTGGCATGTTGAACAGGTTTAATGTGAGCAGTTCCAATCTGGAATGACTGAATGGGAGATACAGATCTGAATTTTGAAGTAATGTGAATGAATTCAGTCTTGCTGTCATTTAATTTCAAACAATTAGCTTTTCTAATCATTACAATGAGTGAATAAAACATAAGTGGTACAGGTACCTTAAATGCAGTAACTCATCAACCCAAGTTAAATACTTTTGGCCCACAGATGGTAGAATTCTTAACTGGTTCTAGTCTTTGATTGACAGCAAAAGGTGGAGAGTAGCTAACATAACACATTACACAGTGTACCCAGGGATCACACGAGGAGGAATTTTAGACAGGCTGTGGGAGGGACTAGACATAAATGGTTGGCAGAACTGAAATTGTCTGGGGTGACGAGTTTTTGTCTTTAAACTTAATGAAAACAACTTTTACCTGCAATGAAGAGTACCACAAGCCTTCTGCATATATTTTGATTCCGCCATGCTTCTGGGGTTCTTCTAAACTTTTTACTCCTTTGAAACAAGATTGCACTAAGAATGGCTTGATATGTCACACCACTGGACTGTAAGTTAAAAATTGGAATCAGCATGTATGTTCCATAGAGTGCAGGTTTTAATGGGCCACATTCCCTGCCGATGTTGCCAACAATATAAACACCTATTGCTATCGAGGTAGGTACCACAATTGTCCGTATCAGTGGGAATTCCTGAGCAAAGTCCTCCGAGATAGCCACCATTGTTAAGTAGCCTAAAAAAGTACCGAAGCTCAACTGTGCGCAAAACCTTGAAGTAGAAAACGCTGGCTTTTGACACCGTACCATGAGTTGAATTAGTCTAGTCATATACTCTGGTGTTTCATTAGCTGAATCAACATATTCTGGGATCCTCCATAGATCTCTGAACACTCCAATACCAAACAGTCCACCTGTGCACCACCACACAAATGCCTGTTTGTCACGTCCAAGGTAGACATGATGCAAGCCAAATGCACCGCCAAATAGCCACAGGATATACGCAATACATTTGCTCTTTGCCATTAATCCTGCTTCAAGTTCATTAGTGATGCTGAGCGTCAGAAATAAATATTAACTTGCAACTTTGGTCAACGACACCATTAACTATAGGCTACTGCACAGTAGTACCTATACTGTAAACTGTGTGTGAACTGTGAAGTGTTACTTTTGCACTTTGGAGTGCTTCTAGGCTATTTCAGTAAATAAGCCTAGAGTTTAGACATATTTAGCCTTTGCCAGGCCACTAACGTAAACACCATACACCTATAACATTAGTCTAGACTAGGCCTACAAACATTGATTGACTCATTGAGTTTGTAACGTTAGTACTAACACTGTAACGTTCATTAAAAGTCCCTCTCATTTAATGCACTTTGCAGTTCATACATGCCAGGAGTTCAGAGCAGGTCTCTTCTCAAAAACAATGATAAGCATTTGTGGAGTCTTACTCTTCCATGTTTTCTCGTTTTCTTTTGTCACTCTGACAAACACATACTAGCCTCGAGGTTCGGTAGTGTAGCCAGAGGTCTAAATAGGGAACAGTAAACCATCGATCCAGGGCCGGTATACGGTACTGGGTCACCGGCATCGTGCTCACTGTACGAAAGCCATCAGTGCCATCTTTATAAATATCTTTAATCAGTGTAATAACCATATATCTAGTTCTTTGGTAATAACAGATTGATAATCTGTAATTAAAGATTATAAATCTGTAATTACAGATTATTAATCTGTATTTACGGATTAATTATCTGTATTTACGGATTATTAATCTGTTATTTTACAGATTAATTTTTTTATGGGACTATTAGGCTTTCGTACTAAATAGGGTTCCGTACGTTAGACCACTTAGTGCACTGTCGGCTGGGTCCGCTTTAAGTGTAACCGGCCGTACCGTAGTTACCGTACTTTAGCGCTGGGTAGACCCCGGTAAAGCTTTGTGGCTGCAGTAACTGCATGAAATCTGTTTTTCATCGGTTGGCGCGGAGCGTACCAGAAAATGTTTCGGAAAGAAATGCCCCCAGGATCACTGGAAATTGCCTTTGCAAGCTCCACAGGAGCCCCAAGCTTTAACATAACATAACAAGTTTAAGGGCAAAGGAGGGCAAAAGCCCCAAAAGATGGCCTGTAATTCAGACCCCCCCCCCCCCCGAAAAAAAAAAACTCTAATCAAACTAATATTCAATTTATCCCAGCATAGCTTAGATTCTGCCGCAGTCACAATAAAACTTATCAATGTTACCTTTGAAGCTGTTTACTGAAGTGGAATTTACAACCCAATCAGGCAGACTATTCCACTCATTGACAACTCAATGTGAGAAGCTAAACTTTCTCACATCAAGCCTAGAGAAGCATTTCACCAGCTTCTTACAATGACCACGAAGACGGTAATTAGGACAAACCTCTAAGTAATCACAATAAGACAGAGAATTCCTACCAGCTAGGAATTTGAAAACCTGCAACATATCCCCCTGATCCTTCTTAACTCGAGAGTAGTCCCAGACATTTAAGCCTATCATGATAAGGGAGATGACGTACGTCGCGAATAAGCCGAGTGGCCCTCCTCTGAACCTGCTTTAAAAGAAACTTGTCCTTTTCATAATAGGGCTCCATGCCTGCACAGCATAGTCAAGATGCGGCCTAATCAACTGCTTATACAGATTCAACACAATATCTTTACTAAAATTAGGCCTACAAAAATTCCTCTTGATCAAACCGAGCACCCTGTTCGCCCTGGCAGCAGCACCTGCGCAATGTTTAGAAGGCTTCAGAAGTTCAGATCACTTGTAATGAAAACACCTAGGTCTTTTTCTGAGGTCACATTACTCAAAATACTACCAGCCATGGTGTAATCATAATTCAAATTATTAGAACCAAAGTGAAGAACTTTGCATTTGTCAGCATTAAAAGACATTTGCCAAGTTTTTGGCCATGTTAACAATTGATCCAAGTCCCCTTGCAACAATGAAGCATCCTTGTCGTCATTTACTATCCGATACAGTTAGGTGTTATCAGCAAACGTACTAATACTAGAAGTGAGAGAGCTAGCTATATCATTAATGAAAATCAAGAAGAGAATTGGGCCAAGAACGGAACCCTGAGGAACTCCACTTGTGACATCTCTCCAAGAAGAGAAATTACCATTGACAACCACTCTCTGAGATCTACCTGGTAGCCAAGAATTGATCCAATCTGCACACCTGCCCTGAATACCTAACTGACGCAGTTTCACCATAAGTCTGCCTAATCATCAGTACTTTATCAAATGCCTTTTGAAAATCAAGGTAGATGACATCAATACAGTGACCAGAATCAAGAGATAAAGAGACATCCTCAAGAAAACTCAGTAAATTAAAAACACATGACCTGTTAGGCAGGAAAATTGAGGACCTTTTCCCCTGTCAGGCAGCCCTAAAAGGAGATTTGGTGCAACAAAAGAGTTCCATGGCACTGTTATGTATCTTCTAAAAATGTAACTTATTCCCCTAGATCTTACTCAACAACTTTTTGAAAAAAAATATAAATATTTCGCTTATTGTTATGAGGCATCACCCCCCCCCCCCACCCCCGAATCCGCCAGTGGTTTTTATCATTGATGTATTGACTGAGGTGTTTATGACCACAGATTTACTGAAAAATAAAAATATAACATACAGGTGTAAATGGCTACACTAAGGGAATAATCAGAATGTTCGAAACACATTTGAAGGGTGCACTGTGAGGTAGACACTTAAACTGGACATGGCTTGAAACATTAGTATGGTACCCGGTGACATTATCTTAGAAACTGAGTAATGAGAGTTTCCTAAAAAGAGGGTTTTGATGGTGTCAAAAATGTTCACCAGCAACGGAACGAACAATTCTTTTCTGAATTAGATAAAGTTTGTATGAATGGCTGCCACGTGTATATCCTTCTATACAGGAACACACACAGTAAGTAGCAAATGGAACAATCAAACACTTGTAAATTTAGATCTTTCTGACTGTTACAGAATTGACAGCAGTAAATAACTTTTTCGGCCTTTCGACGCTCGGCGACGCGTATGACTATATACCATTTGCGTTGTATATCACGACATGAAAAGAATCTAGCTGTCACTATTTCTTGAAACAATTCTGGAAGCTTCTCATCTAGTTGTCCAAAAAGTAGACTTCCGCCTCTTTCATTCATTTGCGTGAGATACCTGAGCAAAATGTACTCATTTCAATTAAACAGTCGCTTCTATCTATTCTTACAGTGTTGTCGGTACCAAGCTATATATAGCACTTAGTTACACAAAGTTTTCATTTTAGTATATTTAGGCCTACTTACTTTAAATGCCAAATAATGCGTCCATACTGCAACACATTCTCAGATTAAAGGTAACCTGATACTATACACTTATTGATTCAGGTAATGGAATCTCATTACTGTTTGATGTTGCAAGGAAGCTGTAACAATTAGGCGTAATCGTGCGTGCGCGTGTTCCTCTCTGTCTACCCCCTGTCTCTATCCTCGATCTCCTTTCCAATCCTGTCGTTTGTCGTATATAGCATAACCAACTGACCTAATTAACTAAGTCAGTGATCACAACTGAACACGTTTGTAGAGGCTATTCGTGTGGCGTCGATTGCGTTTTCAATTTGCCATAACGTTCGGGCGTCATTGGATATGCGCAGGGGGCGTGTTATATAGAAGCGCACACGGCACGCCCGTAATTATAGCTACCGTTCTGATCATGAGAAACGCACAGACCGGTGACGCCGGTAAAGAACCTATACCCTAAGATAATTCATTTGAATTATCTTAGCCTATACCACAGATCTAACACGCTTTGCAAGGTGTAGAACAAGACGCATCTACTGTGCGGATGTGATTGCGCGGTTTCCTGTTATGGAGTTAATAGTTACGCAGACGGCGTATCTCAGAAGGATGATGATTGGACTGTTGATGACGCGTCACTATTACAGAAGTTGCGCGTTACTCCGCGCAGTACTGCAATGTTTCCTTTTATAACGTCACATTGAAGATAACGTATATAGGCTGAAGTACCGTAGTAACGACGACTTTCAGTTCAACTTGCGAACACCTAGTACTTGCTTCACTTGAGTGATTAAAGCGATTTATTTCCATTTCTTTGAAATTCTCCTTACTCCACGCAATATTTCTGGTGAGTATCAATATTGTTTTGTATGTTAACATTTAACTTTATCATTAACATGTACTTTCTAACCAGTTTTCAGATTGATTCTAGTACTGTACGTACATAGTACTCGTACTACGTATTCGTACGTGACATACAGTATGTGTTATTGTTACACGCTGTTGACTTCTAGGTTACCTATAATATGTATCTATGTAGGTGAGATTTGTAATACCCTATGTTTCAGTCTTATGAAATAACTTTAAAAAAATTAAACATCGAGTAGCTACTTATCAATTACACAATGTATATGCGAGGGTGATTCAGTTTGATAATCAGCTACAACCGGTTGTCCAGCACTTCTAAACTTTGCAGCATGCACGTACTATTAAACTCTCCCTTTGCGTAAACTGTGATAACATTCACAAAAAACTTCTGTATGATTTTCCTAAGTCTCGGAATTGACTTAAAGGTGACTGATCGCCCTATCAATATCTCATCCGATGTAAGTTTTTTTTTTTTCTTTTCTTGAGAACCAAGCAACTTGACGTCATTAGGTTACCGGTCACTCTTTGCACTTATACTCGTGCACCGGGGATTGATACTATTACCATAGCAAAGCGGTTTATTCACACACGTCTACGGATATACTTACAAATAGTAAATACAAATTCGTGACGTCATGCAGAGAGTTATCAAAGAAGAGGCTGACGTTACATAAGATATTCATAAGATGACCACTCCGCTCAAAATATATAGCCCCCCCCCCCACCTCACCCTCCAGAACTCTGAAGAACATACACCCCTTTCGTATAGGCCTTGTTGAGATAATGAGTGAACCAAGGCTGCGCAAAGTGTAAATGCGGTCAGTAGCATATGACAGATTTAATTCTTATTTTCATATACCTTTTTCTTCACACTGAGTAGTACCCATATATACTTTGAGTATAACTTGTCCTGCAGTGTTTTTGAAATTTATTTGTTTTATCACGAGAATATGTACAAATGTGAAAGGAAGTCCCCCCCCCCCCAAAAAAAAAAAGACACAAGAGGCTTATTAATGTGGAGGACTCCCTGAAAAAGAAAACGGAAGAGAAAACGTATAGATATATGTACAGACTTTTAAGTTAATTAGCTTACTTATAAAATGACACTTAGTACCCTGGAACAACTCTTAGTAGATTTTATTATATCTGAAAATATATGATTTATAATAAATAATAATAATAATTAATACGTTTGAATAATATCTTTAGTCAATCTTCTTCTGAATGAATAAACAGATAACGTTGATTTAATAACATCAGAAATAGAGTTCCATATTTTAATTGTTCTGATTTGAATACTTAACATACCAATTGTAGATTTCAGCCGGTATTGATAAACATTCCTTGAGTGCCTAGTGTAGTGGTTATGAATATCTATATTATTAGTTAAAAAGTTCGTAAATGCTTTTGGAAGTAAGCCATTCTGTGCTTTGTAGGCGAAAATAGCAATATTGACATGAAACAAGTCTTTAAGCGTTAACAAGTGAAGATCTTTATAGGAGGGGGGGGGGGGGGGATCTTGTGTGATTACGTGGTCCTGCGTTTGAAATATGTCTGATAGCTTTCTTCTGAAGTAAAATAAGTTGATTAAGATTAGACTCTCTGGTGCCCGACCAGACGATAGAACAAAACATGAAATGTGGTAAAATAACAGTTACAGTTTTAATAAAGAACCCTGAGTTTATGGAAATTGTTGTCAATCTTCCCCTTGTTTAGACCAAAGATAGAAGGATTTTGAGCTAGCCTGTACTATGTCATTACCTATAGACACAGTATAAATTTCATAACGTAGTGAGAGGATAACTCTTGTAAGGAAGGTAACAATGAGACATCAAAGAAGTTTACTGAGAACTATCGAAACGTTAATATCCTGTTTCAATTGAATTTTAAGGTACTACATTTTCTAATGAAATATACAGAAGACACTTTAAAAAGTCAGACGACGATCCTGAAATGCAGCCTATATCAATTGATTAAAGATACAGTGTATTAATATTTCTTATTTATAGCTGATAACAATGTTATCCAGAAGTAAAAACGAGCTTCACCATCAGCAACCCGCCGAACCGCATCACAACAGGTAACCAGCTATATTGTTCATGTTTACACAGTTTACATGTTTAACTTAACACGTCAGCCCGTTCAAGCATTCAGTGAAAGAAAACCAAGGCGCGTGTATTCTGGAATAGGTTGTCACATACTTTTTTGGGAAACACAATAAGTTGAGAGAGTGTTTTAATGCGATATTTACGTTACAGATACCACGAATGTGATGAAACCTTGTATAATGTGTTATTAATTATCTACCAATCCCTCTATCATCTGTTTTTTCCCCATCCATTAAACTAGCCATCCATCCACCCACGTCCATTCATTCATCCATCCATCTAAACATCCATTCTTCTAGCCATGCATCAATTCATCTATTCAAACCCCTGCTGTCTACTTTCTCTATACCCCCCCCCCCTCCCAACCAGGGAGCTGTTTTTGAGGCTCTCTGCTCCTACAGTCCGTCCGAAACTGTTTGAATGTGGTCACTTCTGTTGGATGGGCAAGTCCTATACTCTACACCTTAATTAGGATATAACTGCTGTGACCATACTGAGCTTCCTCTAGTATGGATGACACGGACAACCTTTAATGTGGATGTATACTTCATAATTTAAGAATAGAGTAGACATTATTTCATTCCAGTTTAATTTTCTTTTAGCACTACTATTTCTTCTTCTGTGTTATGTATTCTAGATTAGTGGTTTGGAAGGTCTGTAATTCGACCTTTGACCTACCTGGACATCGTCAATTTAACACCAACCATGTTAATGATCCATGTGTTCTTGTCCCTGGAAAGACCTTAAAACTGGAAGCTAGTCACGTGATTGGCAACCAACAGAAAAGATCATTATGCCTGTCAACGCAAAGCGTTAAATCAAAGTTGACGGCAAAGGGGGTAAAAGAGCCCTCCACTTCAAGGGAACTTCCTGGCACCTCGAAGAGAGAAATTGCTCAATTTCAGCCTAGCAAAGATGGCTTACACCACAGCCGCCCTCGACCCTCCAAGCGACCTCTTTCAAAGGTATTTACAGTATGCTTTTTTACCTCGGTAATGGAAACTTATCTTTAGCTGCATTTACCATGGGCCAATTGACTTACGAAATAACGTGTGTACTAATCAATACGCTAGTTGCATCTATAACGTGACTACATATCCACATAGGACAGGGATCAATGTATATTTTAAAAACGGCTAAGAAGCTAGGAAGATATTTTCTAAATTATCCACTCGATCGTAATTCGATCTACATTTGGCTGACAGCATATTAAGATTAGTTGATTTTATAATTGAAAACAATCTAATCTACTTATTTGCAAAACATCATTCATGGTCCTGTACTCTGAAGCTATTCACACAGAAATTTTCAAAACAATACGATGAAAGATAACTTTGGAAGAGTTGTACAATTGTAAAACCAAATAAAGAAGCAAATTAAAAAAAAGGAAATTTCGAACGTCTCCGAAGATATCCCATCTTCCTCTTCATGCAAATATATACGAAAAGTTTGAAACTTACAAAATATACAATATATAGAAAGGAAACAACTCGACTTTAGACTGCAGTGTCCTGTAGAAGATTGTTACGAATAGAAGTCGGACATAAAATGAAAGTCTCTGATTTCAATTCCGCCAGATGTTTGCTGACGCAAATGACCGACAAAGTGCTCACGAAATGGTCGAAGTGGTTGCAAAAAAGTCAAAACCGACCCCGCAGACTGAATTTGAGGTTGAAAGGTGAGCAAATTTCCACATTTAATCAGTGTTGTAGTTTTATCTTATAAACAAAGTTTTCGTTTGCTGTTGAAGCAGAGAAAATTAATTTTGTAAATAGTTGATAGGTGAATAAATTTGCTGAGGGCCTGCTCATGCAAGAGTGTTCAGAAAGTATGTTCTTCACCCTGACCCTAACACTTCCAAGCCAAAACCTTCAGCCCTAAAAGTAATAACGTTTACAAAATACTGGAGAACACCTCCCTGGTTACATCATATTACCGAGCTTAGCTCCCACTACTTGAGTATCCGAAACAATTCCTTCCATTTCCCGCCTTTCATCTTAACCCCCCAAAGTGTGACGATGACACGGAATGTTCGCACAGGCTTTTTTAACTTCTTTACGGTAATTTTCAATAGGATAATAAGCTGCCGGATTCAGACCATAGGTGTCCTTCTTTGCCCTTCTTGCATCCCTGTGATTGGCCAACCCCAAACCTTTCTTTCAACAAATGATGAATTGATTGATGATATCAATCTATCCCACCCAACCTCATCCCAAAGCATGAATCTCGATTTGAGAAGAGGGGACACTAACACATTTGTTCCCTCCCCCCCCCCCTCAATTTTTGTCTAATAAGTCTTATGGGAAGTGTTAATTTCCTATCTTGGTTGTACAAAAATAAAGAAAAAAATCAGTCGCTAATATTTGCCACATGCTTGAAAATTAAATGAAAAAGAATGATCGATTCAATTAAGATTCTTGTATCATCTCAACCCATCTGGTATGAATTGCAATTTTGATAAACTGACTTTTTTCCCCTGTTTATTGCGAAATTATCCCTGTTTTAAAGGCAGAGTACAACCAGATTAGAACAAACGGGAAGAGCAGTTTCCGGGCATGGGGAAGGGGGGGGGGTGTTTCAACCCAAAAAGTGTCTTATAGCTCCCTGCCAACTGATGATGGGGCTCCGCTTAGTCCTGCGGACACTCACGTCCATTTTTTTTCTTTCGTTCCTTCGTGCCTAGCTTGCGGCACTACTAAAAAAGGAAATTTTAGGCCAGATGTCCCACCACTTTCATTAACAAATCGACGTCCATGCCTCAAAGCAGAAACAAAGGTTGCAAAAGGTCATGGTCAAAGGTCAAGTTGACAGGTCGTAACTTACTGCAACATATCATGTCACAGTCGGTTTATTTTTTATTTTAACTATAGCAATAGTTGAGACGATATTTTTCTTTTAATATTTCTTTTGTCTCATATCAATATTTGTCGCTTCGCTGTTTTCTCTCACAGATCAGTGGTTTTGAGAAAGACTTGTAACTCTACCTCTAACCTCCATGGGCATCGTCCATTTTCCTCCAATCTTGTCGTTGATCCGTATTATAACGTCCCACAAAATAAGCGGGAACAAATACATGGCAACAAGGAGATGATGTCATCACCTATGACGAAGGAAAGGTTTATATTCCAGTCTCCAAAGGACTTAAACCAAGTTTCCAATTCAAAGGAACTTCCTGTCTCTTCAATGAGGAAAGTTGTTCAAGTCCAGCCTACACCGGATATTTTAACGAAAAACCGCCCTCGCGCCTTTAAACGGCCTCTGCCAAAGGTATTAGAGACTTATGTACGTTGATAATGGAATCATGTTACCCTGTGATCTTTAGAATGGTGAGGCTGTGAGGGTTAAGACCTTATGACGAAACACGATTTGCTAAAAGTGTTAGGAATGAAAGTGACAGAATATATGATAGGTCAAAAGATCACCTTCGAAGCAGGTTTTGGTATGTACCGTTTTTGTAGCGCAAATACCTCAACACTTGCAAACTGAAAAGTACTATTGAGCTTGCTTCCGCTGAGTGTAATTGATTACGTTGGCATAGATAAATTTTAATAGCATACAGTCTGTACTTAAAATCGATTCGAAATCAACGATATACCTCGGGGACGTTGGTAGTACCAATGCAGTCACTGAGTGAGCTGGTGCATGGGTACCCCCCTCATGAATCGGGGGGCAAAGTTAAAGATGGACAAGTAAACAATAAGGTTGAAAAGATTTTTAAATGTCAATACAATTTTACTTTTTTTTTTCCTTTATCAACGAAAATAATTTCTCAATTAACATGTATTGTCGTGGAAGATTTTCGAACGAATTTCTTTTTCACAGTAGTATATATTGCACGATGGGAAATGTATGAAGTCATTCCAGACGAACTACTTTTTCATCCTCTGTATCTCTTTAAATTTTCGATTGCCTCATAAGAAACGTTCTGACACTTTTTCTAAAAGAGGTTTAGATGATTTCATCACACCGGATGGTTCGTTTATTGGAAACTATTTGCCAAGGTTCGATGACGTCTTTAAAAATCGGGGTTGTGGGAAACTTACTTAGTTAAAAAAGAGGGCGCAATTGCACCTCCCCTGTAAAAGGATGCCAATCACTTCTCGTTTTCAGTGGCTCTTTTATCTGACAAAGTGGTAAAATGGGACCACCGAAGGCACGTACCAATCGAATCTTTTTTTTTTTGTCTTTGCTGCTGCAAGCTATAGCTGTTTGTTTTTGTAACACATCTTTCCTAGCAGTAATTGTTCTTCTTGCCACGTTTTAGTTTGTATCTTGTTGACATATTTATCAGCCTGTTGCTTGATGTTTTGTGCTTTTCTCTGTTTAATCTGTTCTAATTGTTCTAACATTTCGCATTCTCCCACAAAGTGAACCTACAAGCATGCTATTTCCCCTTGTTGGACTAAGTACAGTTTACGTTACGTTACGGTAACCTTATCTTACCTTCCAACCTTACTCTTACCTTGTAACACTATTTCCGCCTCAATTTTGATCCCTTGCTGAAGGCAAGTAATGAATCTGCGATGGCCTCGATGGCGCGTATATGTACGTGCATGTGTTTGTAATGCATTAAATTGTAAACGCGATATCTCAAAGACGGAAAGTTGTTTGAACTTCAAAGTTTGTATAGGTAGAGAGTTGATGATCCTTATATTTTTTCAGGTAGGTCAAAGGTCATTTGAGGTCACCAGAGAGGAAAGTCTGAAAATTTATAAAGAAGGATATCTCAGCAACTGAAAGTTGCCAGAACATCAAACTTTTAAGCATTCGTAGCACTTGATAAGTAGATGACCTCTGTGAAGTCTTGATGAGGTCAAAGATCACTTGATGTCAGGAGAGGTCATAGTTTTTGAAAACCTTGTAAAAACGGTATCTCAATGAGGGAAAGTTGCTTGAAGTTGGTATACTGGTAGTCCATTGTGAGTAGATGATCCCTATTCTTTTTCGGATAGGTCAAAGGTCATTTGAGATCACCAAATAGGAAACTCTGAAAACCTATTGACAAAACTATCTCAGCTACCTAAAACTGTGGGAACGTCAAGCTCTTAACATCGGTTGCTCCTGATAAGTATAGATGATCTCTGTCATGGGTTTGGGAGGGCAAAGGTCACATGATGTCAGTATAGGTCATAGTTTAGGCACCTTGTAAACACACTTCTAGTGCGGAAAGTTGCTTGAACTTCAAACTTAGTGTATGGGTTGTCTATTGTAAGTAGATAATCCCTATTTATTTTGTTTTTTATGGAGGTCCAGGGACATTTGAGGTCACCAGAGGTGAAAGTTTGAAAGCCTTTTAAGGAAGATATCCCAGCCACTGAATGTTGTTATAACTTCAAATGTTAACATTGGCAGCCCTTGATGAATAGATGATTTGTCATTTTTGGTTGGTCAAAGGTCACATAAGGTTAGCACACGTCATAGTTTGAAAACCTTGTAGACATGGTACCTCAAGAAGGGTAAGTTGATTGATCAAGTTCAACATTGGTACGTCGGTTTTCCTTTGTCTTGTACAGCTGACACCTTGAAGATGGGGGTAGGGTGGGGGTGGGGTGGTCACAAAATTATTTTTAAAAAGATAATTAGATACATTTAGGAACCATTCATATGATGTGATATTATTGAACTCAGAAAAAAATCCAGCAACTGATGTATCGTGTGTAAAACTAAATGGTCGGTCCTGTTATTTGCCAGCTATTCAAAGAGGATTTTCATATAATGGTGATTTCATTTTCGTAGACTTTCACCGGCACAAGCGACCACAGCAAAACCAACGGCACCCTCAGAGTTGTTGTAAAAAGGTTAAAGCTCATCATTCCACAGACTGACCCGAAAAGGTGAGCAAATTTTTCCATAGAAGGAAACATCTCAACTTACCAGTTCATTTGATATGATTATAGAAAAGGAAGTTGAGTGAAGTGTCAGTTTTACAAAGTTAGCACCTACGTTTGATGTTCCGTGCTATACTCTACGGTATGCTTTGTTTCCTGAACTTGGATATTAGTTTGTATAGCTGGTACTCAAGTTGAATGAATTTATTTTAGCTCATACTGCTTAAGTATTTGAAATAATTTATTCAGTGTAACCCCCCCCCCCCATCCCCTTCCCAATTAAGTGACTGTCCACGAAGAAACTGCGTCAAGTTCGATAGATCAGAAAATCTGCACAAAGTTTTCGTTCAGATTCGTTCAGGTCTTATAACGTCATTTGTTTTTCAGTTTTCTTATATTAATTTTTCTTCTGCTGTTTTGATTTTTACAGGTCGGTGGATTGGAGGAATCGTGGTCATAAATCTACCTTTAAAAGCTCTGGACGTCGTCAGCGTCACGTCAACCTGGTGACAGGTCTTAACGATAATATCCCGGGGAACACCTCCAAACAAGATATTAGTCACATGACTAACAGCCAGGAGAGGCACCCATCAACATCGACTGACCAAAACGTTCAAGCAAATTTGCCAAATCAGCTAAAACGGGTTTCCATCTCGAGGGATATTCCTGGCCCTTCAAAGAGAGAAGATGCTCAAATCCAGCCCGGGATCGATGTTTTCGCTAAAAATCTTCCCCGATCCTTCAAACGGGCTCTACCGAAGGTAGTTTGATTTTTAAGCTTGCATACGTTGACAAGGGAATAGTCAAACGTATTCACTTGCTTTTTGTTTGTCAGCAAAATTGAAACAACAAATGCGTGAAACAATTAAGACGCAATGAAGAGATCAGCTACATTTTTGTGCAGTTACATTTTATTAAGTTACATTTTGTAAATCTACATTTTACGACGATCGCGGTAGCGATTAAAGTGTCAGATGAATATTGGACAATTGACCTCCAGGTCGAAATGCGTATAATCCAATCAGATAACTGGCAAAGCGATGCAGACACACCACGTGACATTTACCACGTGACGCAAAACTCATGATCTAATATTGCTTATACTGACTGGCAACTTGGCAAGAAGTTAGGGGGGGTAAGTGAGTGGTGGGGGAGAGGATCGTGGGGTACAGGGTCCCTTCTAACAACAATCATCGTACCACTGATCATCTCTAGTTCGGTATTTATAATAACATGTGACCATTATTAAGATGACGAAATTTTCAAATTAAGAAGAATCAACTAAGTCATGTACCATTTAAAAAAAATACTTATTTAATGATCATATCATTTTTTGACACTTTATGAGGGATTTTTACGCCATTCTGGTGAAAGTCATTGCATTGATTTCATTTCTGCAGTTTTTTGTTGGCCCAAATGATCGAAACAATATCCAGGGAACGGCCGAAGTTGTTGCCAAAAAGCCGAAACTGGTTGAGAAGAGTGAAGTTGTTGTGGAAAGGTGAGCAAATCTTTGTGCCTACACATTACGTCAACAATTTTTGCAATTTGTACAGGTGCATAGAGAGAGGGAGCACTTACTGAAATGAAAAGATAATTTTGAACCTACCACAGATGCTTTGTCACAACATTATTTTTCCTAATGCAACATTGCTATAGCTGGTAGGTGAATAACTTTTGTCCAGAACGGATTTTAGCTCCTACTTCTTCAGTACTTTCTGAACGATTTTTTCCATTCCAATCTCACTGGCAAGCATGTAATCTCACAAAATAGTGGGTCAACGTGACAGATCGTTAATTTCAAGATTTCATTCTCAGTTAAGTTTCTTTGTATTTTTAAAATAGTTCAGACTTTGTCACTCTAATTCCATTTCAGTTTTCGTCAAAAAAGGTATTTCTTCCTTTTGCTGTTTTGTTTAACAGATCAGTGGACTCGAGGATGGTTTGCAATTCGACCTTTGGCCTTTCTTGCCATCGTCAGTTGAATGCCAACCTTGATCCCTATGATGCACTAGGGAAAGTCCCCAAACAAGATGTTGGTCACGTGACTGCCAACCAGGAAAAGAGTCCATCGACTTCGACAGCACAGAAAGTTCGATCAGATTTGTCAAAGAATCCAAAACAGCGTCTCAGTTCGATTGAGCTTCCGGGCCATTCAAAGAGAGAAGTTCAGCCTTGCAACGATGTTGTAACTATCAATCGGCCACGGTCGTTCAAACGGCCTCTTCCAAAGGTATTTACTTTTACCTACGTTGACAATCGAACCATTCTATTATCAACGATTTTTCATTTTTGTGATTTTAACTGAAAAAAAATTGTAGACTATACAGAGACCATGAAAACGTCCCCCCCCCCCCACCATTGGGAACTGCTTCTTAATACAATGAACACATAGGAACTGAAAAATTGCAAATTTAGTTTGTATTTTCATTTAAAATATGATATCGTCTTCGTAACTTTACCCCGAGGCTCGTCTGCTTATCGCTGATAGGTGAATATCTTTGTCAAGGCCCTCTACAACACCAAAATTTCAGAAAAAAAAGACATGGAGATTTTTTGATCCCCCCTCCTTCCCCCAAAATAAAAGAAAAACTGTGGCTTTGGACCTGACAGAGCCACAGCGGTATTGTGCACTGAATTATTGCAATACTCAACTTACACACAATCAGACCGGTGTTAAAAGCCTAGTACATCGCATCATGATTAAACATCCAGCTACAACTCGGTTTGACTTCACTATACTTTATATTTTCAATGAATTTTCAAATGGTCACTTTGACGAGACAATTGAGAGTGAAAACATGAATGGTAAAACAATAGTTAGTTATCAAATCACCAGATAAACAGGAAAGTTCGAATTTCTGATGCAGATCTCTGAATTCTTTTCTGCAGATTTTGACAGACACGAACGACCGACAAAAGACTCATGGAACCGTCGAACTGGCTGCAAAAAAGTCAAAGATTCCGATTCCTCAGAGAGAAGTTGCTGTTGAAAAGTGAGCAAAGATTCAACTAATAATCAAACCATGGTTTTACTTGTTTCATGGAGTCATTACTGCAATAGCTCCATGTTTTGCTTCATAAGGCAAATTTTCATTTACACTCAGAAGAAAAGTAAAACGTTTAATATCTGCGCATAACGACCTTGGGAGTCTAGCTGGAGCTCTCTCTACCCTATACTCGGTAGGATGTCTGTCTTTATCTTTCGTTTCAGCTTAAGAATGGAACTAAGCGATCATAGCAGTGATGAATTAATTTGAGCTTATTATGAAAGAGAAGAGTATCAAACAAATCATGAGTATAAATGTGTTCAAAATCGGAAGTTGTGTATTTATTGAGGAGTGGTAATCCATTTTCAAGCCTGTCCCAAACCTGCGCCATGGAAATAGGTTTACTGCATGCAAAAAATACGAGAACCCATTACATGGGCGCTTTTCTTTTTTTTCTTATATAAAAAGAACGCCTGGTGTTACAAGTCCAGAGCTCCAAAGGTTATTTAAAGAATGCGAGTTACTTTCTCTGAGCGACCTGGAACAAGTTACCCATGCTGTTACCAAGGAACCAATTGCTCTCGGCAGAGGTAGTTACGGAACAGTCCACCTGATGAAAAACAGAAAAAATGGAAAACTGTGCGCCGTGAAAAGATTTCACGACCTGTCTCAAGTCGGCCAGAGTCGTCAAGGTTAGTAAATTCAAGTTGGAGTTTGGGAAAGACTTTTGACCTTTGATCTGTGACGTCATGCATGTATCACCTGCACATAAATTTAAGCGATCATGTAAATGAGGAGTTGATGAGATACTTTCTATCATAAATGTGCTAATTAGGCACGAGCACAACATTGCAATGTTTGTTTAAGGGTCCTATTCGGCATGTTCAAGAAGTTACTCTTCTTCATTTATCCTCATTATTTTGTTAATTATTAGTGTCGTCATTATTATTCTCGCATTTTGTTATTATTCTCTTTATATGTTATCTATGATAGTCCTCATCCTGATTTGTATCCTTAATTTCTTGTCTCACTATTTATTTTTCTACGCAGGAGGTTAAGTTGGAAGTTAGCATGATGAATAAACTAAAAGGGTTGGCCTGCGTCCCGGAGTTGTATGGTATAGTGGCAACGGAAGGAAACACCGGGGTGCCCTCTCTCGCTCAAGAATTCGTTGGGGACAACACTACCTTGGCAACAATTACACTGCTAACAGCTTTGAGGAAAAATAAGCTATCCACTGCAGAGATATTCCACATCGCTTTGAATATAGTCAGTGCCTTAAGAGATCTCCAGGCCAGGGGTGTCTTACATTGTGATTTGAAGGCCGACAATATCATGTTAATGAAAGATCACCGGGGTCAGAGATACGGGCCAATCAAACTGATAGATTTTGGGAGGGCAATCGAAATGGGCGGGACTCCAAAATATGAGCACCTCAAACCAGCAATGCAGCAACAGGCACTGAAGTGGTCCACTCACATTGATCCGCAAGTAGTCCTGGGAAACATGCCCTACAATGAATGCTCTGAGGTGTATTCATTAGGCATGATCTTCCGGAATATGACGAGAGGGCAATATAATTATTTAAGATACCTCGGTGACATGTGCATCAATAAGAATGCGACTGAGAGGCCAACGCTGGCGAGCATCAAGCATGGGCTGGGATTCTACATCAAGAGCCAACATTTTTTGAGATATTGAAAGTCTCACAAAAGATATCCGTGAGCCTCCCTCGAGGATTGACCTTGTCCCCCATCATGACGTCGGCCAAAGTTTCTCCTGACCCAAGTTTCTACTGAATACTGCCGTACAGATAATGTGCCGAGAAACCCCTTCAAACAAGATCTGAATCTACGGAGATGACAACCAGGAGAAGAGGCCATCAGCAACGACATCACAAAGCTCTAAAACAAGTTTCCTGTTTGCTGGAGCTGCCCTGCCAAGAGGTAGAGGTGCTTACATCCAACCCATTGGCATATTTTAACAACGCGCCTTCGATGCTTTAAACGGCTTCTGCCAAACGTATAGGCAAGCATATACAAGTCTATAGTGAAATACTAGTACTCTTGTCAGTAGGCTAAGTTGTAAATTATATGTAAATTGAAAACGTTAATTAAAGTTAAACAAATAATGAGGGAGCGACCACAAGGGCTTCTCGATGTTGTTTAGTTCGCTAATTGTAGGTTAAAAGAGTGACGTGAAAAGATTACTTATCAAGTTATCATGCAATATGGTGGTAAGGAAACGAGTATGGTCGGAGCTATGATATCGACAAACATTCAGTACAGTGAACAGTCGCCATCGACTTAATATGTGTATATAGTCCGTTTACACGCGAGTATGTATGTTGGATTTACTCCGTGGGCATGGTCGAATTGAAACATACTTATGTAGGCAAGTTAACACGTTTATAAAGTACGGGATTTTTGTCCCAAAGGGCATACCATAAACGTCCGGAGCATATGCTCTGCATCATAGGCTCGACCGTAGCATGGCAGCTTATTGATCTCCTTTGAGAGGACGTGTGGTAACTGTGAAGTGTCCACCAAATTCAAATAATTATTTAGTTGTTTTACAATTCAACGACGTCAATTTAAATTGACGTCGTTTTCAATAAAAAATAAAAACCATTCACCAATTCACGAATTACTGCGCAACATATTTAATATGTCCTGTCATGCATCTATAACTTTGTGGAGATGTATTCTCTTGAAAATAAAGTCTGATTAAGAAAAGATTATTTTTAAATAGTTACCCGAATCAAACTTAGTAATTACGGAGAGTAAAATGACCTATAAAAAGCTGTTAGTCGCCATTACGGTTGTGCCACAACAGTACATCCTACAATTACCAGGATGATAATAATGCTTTTAAAATGTTCAGAGTTTCTTAGTTTACTTAAACTTATGATTTGTGTTATAATGCGTCGTTTCTTGTATACGTCTGTGGCTCGATAGATCCCGGTAACTAGCTGTTTGTATTAAAAGAAAGTGTGCGCTGCTAATTGATTTATTTCGCAGCTGTCTGCTTCCCTCTATTTTATCTTCGCAATTGACCAAAGATTATTCCTTTCAATCTGTATCAGTTTCCATTTTTTTTTTGGCTTTGTTACAGGTATCTATTTTACAGATCTGTCGTTTGGTAGAAAGTCAGCAATTCGACCTTTGGTCTTTCTGGACATTGTCAGTTTAATCATGTGACTGACAACCAGGTAGTCAGCGGCCATAGCAATTTCCAGTTCAGAACCAGTACAGATTTGCCAAAGGAGCTGACACACAATTCCAATTGGAGGGAGCTTCCTGGCGCTTCAGAGAGGGAGGTTTCTGAAGTCCAGTCTAAGAAAGCGGTCTTGACAAAACACCGCCCTCAATTCTTTAAACGGCCTCTAACACCAAACAAAGGTATTCTGTCTTATAATGGGATCCTGCTATCCTCAGTTGTGGTCTTAAGGTTCTAAAACTGGATTTGAGGTGAGTTTGAGGGAAACAAAAAGGTGAATGTACGACAAAAATAATTAGCAGAAATAACGTGAAAAGTAATTACAGGCCAAAGGACATAAGGGTTGACATTTAAACACTCTTTGCCAGTGAAAATAAATTGAAATTTTGATACGACTGGTGAAAATGGTCTCTCTTTGTAGGTGAAAATCATATCTCAATAGCATGTTTTGTTGTGGGAAAAGTAATCTTTTTAACGAATATCTATGTAAGGGGGGTGTGACATCATGGATTAAAAGTGATACCGTTTGACATGACTACTGAATATTACTGCCTTGCGAGATACACTATGATAATTTACGAGTTCGGACCTTTCTTTAAACAATAATTTATCTACAGCTCAATCTACAGTAACCCCAAACAATAAAACAATCTCGCTATTGGCTGGTGTCAAATGTTAAGGTAAAACACACTCAATCGCAAATTCAGCTCGAAAAAAAAAAACAGCATAAACTGTTGCAGTAGCTTGTTGTTGTTAAGAAACATGTCGGTTATATTTAGGTGACTGGAATTCCTTCTTGTCGATCAGAACCAACTTTTCTTCAAGCTTTTTGGAATGGTCGGCCATGTGTAGTCGGCTATTTGTAGCTACTTAATTTCATAACTCTTTGATGATCTTTTTTCTATTTCCTTAGACTTTTCTGGCAGAAATGACTAGAGCAAAACTCATGACACGATTGGAGTTGTTGCCCCGGCAATATTTCACGACATTGACCGATAAAAGGTGACCAAAAATTCTTGTACAGAAGTAAATGTCTGTAGTTAATGATACATTGGTAGTAAAAGAAAGGGAAATTGGGTAAAAGATGAGGTTTGTTAGATAGCGACCATGGTCCATGGTCCATGCGATTTTGTCGGCATTTCTCTTCAATGACTTTGTGCAGTTTACATTTTTCTTCGTCACTTAAAGTTTGGTGTTAATTAATTCAGAGCTATACTAATAGCTGAATAAATTTGCTTGTAGTCAACATGCCGTTACTTGTACGTTAAAATGGGATTCACTTCAACCTTACTCTTCTTTTGTTCTACTGAGGTTCAACTTGTTGCAAATTTTCATCGCCTTAGGTCAGTTTTATCACCTCATTCTGTGATAATCCACATGGTCAATTAAACATCGTTCTCCTAAAGTAATTCAGGTGTGTGAATCCAATGTCTAAGCTTTTTTTGAGCTGCCTGGCAAGGGGTATTAGGTGTCATGTCCATTGGTAATACATGTTTAATCGGGCATGAAAGAGGGTCTGTTGAGCACTCTAGCACGGTTGTAACGTCATGATTTTTGCTCCTGCCGCTTGAGTATTCGAAATACGTCATTCACTGCTTTTGTCTTCCCCTATTGTATTTCAACACAATGTTACTGATTCCATATCGCTTTTCCTAAATTAACCTCTCTTTTTTCCGCTGTTTTCTTTTACAGGAGGATGGTCTGTTATTCGAACCTGGAACTTCGCTGGACTTTTTAGATTGTTGCCAATTTAACATCGACCTTGTGTTCAGGGTTGTTACAGCTTTGGGGAAGGGGAGGGGGGCGAAGAGCCAATTTTCCCTCTTCCACCCAGCATCTTTTGCAATCAGTTGTCGCCTTACCGACAGCCACTATACTTCACAAAATGTAGCCAACATGAAAGGTGAAACAGCCTTTTGAGTCAGCATTCAAATTTTTTGCAAGGTCTGTCCCGTAACAGTCCTAACAAAAAATACGGTTCTTTGGAGGCGCTGCGCCCTGGAAACTCACCCTGTCGTTGCCTCTGCACCCCACCAGACTGTGGCCTTAGCGTTATCCTCTGGACCCACTAGAAGTGGCTGGCTTCCTTTGCTTGTGATAAATCTGCATGATCATGTCGCAAGGATCATCTCAAACCAAGATGTTAATCACGTGACTGACAGTGGGAGAGAGCCCATCAACCTCGACAGCACGAAACGTTAAATCGTTTTGGCCAAATCAGTTCAAACAAGTTTCCAGTCTCAGCTCCTGTAAAGAGAGAAGTGTCATTGGATTGACACAACTGACCTACTTTTACGAAATCTGTGTATTGGACCATGTGGATCATCACAGCATGAGATGACGAAAATGGCCGAAGCCGATGAGGGGGTTGCAAGCAGTTAAACCTCCCCCCCCCCCCACAACAAAAAAAAAATAGAGAGATGAGGTTGGAGGGAATCTTATTTTAGTGTAACAGATACGCTATGAGAGGTACAGTATTTATTATTTAAAGGGAAATAGGGCGTTTAGAATAAGCATTCGGTCTCATCAATAAACATCTGCAAAAGCCTCATCTCCTCAAAACATTATGCATGTGATAAGTAACTGAAGATGCATCACTTGAATTTTGAAAAGTTTGGGTGAAAAAAAGTATTGTCCAGCAACAAATAACTGAAATTCTATCTGTAAGAAACTAATTTTTCGAAAAGAAGGCCACTGTCTTTCCTTATTTTGAATCTCTCATTCTACGTCCACAAACATTGGTTTTAAAAATATGGTTGTTTTCTGTAAAACAAACACCTTATTTCCCTTTAACCTAAGCTAGGTTGCTAATAAAATCTTCCTATCTTTCGTTGCTTTGTGTTTCTGATTCATGCCTTAAAATAAACGTAGAGTACGAAAACAATGAAATGCAGTGATCAGATAATTAAAGCAAGAAAAAAACATCTACGCAAAATGCGGACAACTTTCGTAAAAGTGACATTTTGAAGAAGTACTGTAATACCTCGTAAAAATGACAAAAATGTAAAATTTGTCATTTTCACGTCTTTTCCAAACGAAGAGAACCGAAGAAAATTGCCATCTCGCGAGGTTAGGCCAACTCGTCAAAACTGCCATTCTGCCAAGTTAGAACCTAGATCTGGTTACAAATGACGAAACTCGCAAAATTGACCATTCGGCGAATTTTGTCGTTTCGACAAATTGGTCTTACTTGGCCTTATGTCAAAATTCCCAAGTTTTGCCATTTCGACGAGGTGTTTCTAACTCGGCAAAATAGCAATTTTTTTTTTAATTTAGCTAGTTTTACAAGTTTATGAAATCGGGTCCAAAGTTCACAATTGCGTCATCATTTTGACGGGTTCGTCTATGTCGTCAATTATGTCAATTTTACGAAAATTGTCTTTTTTACGAGATAGTCCTTTTTTCATTCGGATATCCTTCCTACGCTTCCGTAGATATGAGCTACATCTGTGCCTGTGAATAATTGTCGTTGAGTGAAGCGTATTTTGGAAGATTGAATCCAGATTTAAGAATATCATACCGGTGCATGAATTTGCGATTTGGAACTCATCTGATGCTTGTAATGATACTGGCTGACAGCTTGCCAGAAGGGTTTCGGCAATTCATCTAAACCAAGAGACATTATTTACTTGGCCATAATGATACGCTAATGAGTGATGACAGTTAAGATGAGGTGTAATTATCAAAACTGGGAACGATCCACCGATTTCCAGTTTAATCGGTGAAACATTTTGCGGCGAGTTTACGAGAGATTTTCTCATTCATAGTATCTGATATCATTTTCTTTCCAGATTTCTACAACCTCTTGAAGTATAGGATGTATGCATGATTGAAAACGTTGAAACTAGCCACAAATTTCATCAAAATCTATCCAATATCGACAATTTTACGAGGCAAAATCCCTGTCTCCAACCTGCATCATGATGATTAATCATCTGATCAGTAAGATCGGAAAGTGGTAGACCTTTAAAGGCAGTCACCCAACACATTCAAGCTATATTTTTGGCTGGGGGGGGGGGGTGAACAAACTTCTCACTCGGTCCCTGCCCCCTTTGATAGACAACAAATTCGGAGGATGCAAAGTAGCTCATATATTACACAACACACAGAGAGGCCCAGTGTTTTGATTACACCCGCGGAGCTGTTTAAGACAGGCTGTGTGGAGTGGTTGAGAGAATTGAAACTGTCTCCAGAGATGAGCGACTTGACTTCAGCCTTTCTTGCCATTGCCAAATGCCCACCAACCACTCCAATGATCCGTAAAATGCCAAAGGAAACAATTCAAAGGGAGATGTCAGTCACGTGATTTACAGCGTACGGATGACGGCCCCGAATCTTGACAGCGTCGACAGCGTCAAAACAGGAAATCAAATTTGCCGCAGAAGCTGAAAATAAGGTTTAAATTCAGGGGAACCCTCCTGGCTCTTCAATGAGAGAAATTGCTCAAATCCAGCCGAGCAACGACGGATGAAATTAAGAACCACCCCTGAACATTAAAACGGCATCTACAGAAGGTATAACGATGAAAACATCGCATCTTTAGTTACATTGTTTGTAATCGAAAGTATAAGTGTACTATTTAAAATATGCAATACCTTAAAACAGAGAAAAACGAAAACCAATGAAGACATATTGACAAGAGCACAGCTGGTGTGGTGAAATGTTCCAGATTATGATATGAAATTTGGTAAATGATGCATGATTGCAACATTACCTAGAACTCAACTAACGCTTGCCATGATGCTGTCTCACACCTTGGCTGGGTCGGAGAGTGGGGGGGGGGTGGTGGTAAAGTTTGCAATAGGACCTTTATTTACCCAATCATCGAAGTAAACTGAAATATTTAATTTACCTGAGATAACATAATTCAAACCTGATAACAATTCTGTGGTATTTTTTCTTTGTAGGTTATAATTAGCATTGGAAGTTGTTTGAGGGATAAGTTACAGGAGATGAGCACTGCATCTTCTCTTGCTGCTTTCATTCTATTATTTTTAAAGGTTCACGTGTTCGAGAAGTGACTGAGGGCGATGTTTGCTTTAATTTCCAGGAGGATCCGCTCGGGAAGCCTGGTACATCCTTCTCACGAAAAGTACTCTTAAGGCATGTTATTACGGTAATGCGGACACATATCCGACTTTTCGGGAGCGTGGACCTTCAACGCAACTGCGAACATAAAACAGAAAATATCTCTTAGACGAGGTAAGTAATGAAATATAACTACATGATGTCTGTTGGCGGGTAGGCAGGGTTGAGAAGATAGCCAGGATTGAGAAGAAAGTGTGCATGGCGTGCCTTTTCTTATATAACCCCTGGCTGCTTACATGACACACTGCTGCATACTATTAAAATGGGTACCTCATGCATGATATCTCTCATGAATATTCATTACATTACAATTACATTAGAAAATCAGCCATCATTTGTGGAAGAATATTTAATGATCCCATCATTTGTGGCCATAGTTAAAGAATGATTTCCTAAAATTCTGATGGCAATCTCTAAATTCGGTTTTGCAGATTTTTACCGACATGAATGAACAACACAATGCTCTGTGGTATAAAGGTCAAAACCGAATCGGCTGATCGAAAGGTAAGCGAAACGTCCAATTCTAAGTGAAAAAAAGCACTCTCTAGTTTACTCGTTTAAAGACAAATGTCCAGTTACCGTATAAAACAAGAAACAAAAATCAAAACAGAAATGCAGAATACAACCAGGAGAGTTTGGTTGCAACATTTTCCTTTGTTATTTAAAATATAAATTGTATAGCTATCCCTGATTTCAGCTAAAGTAATTGATCTAGAAGATCAAAACAAAGGGAATAAATTTGTGAGCGATGTGAAGAAAAAAAAAATAGTAAAGATAATTCAGAGAGTAAGTCTGCTTATCCTTTCCAGTCACATCCCAAGACGATAGGAAGGAAGTTTGTTAAGTTTACAGAAAACAAACTAAGTAATAATGAACAGAAACTAAAATGAAAAAAAAGTCGTGACACCGCTATACTGTCTTCCTTTTAGAAACGAAAGTCATGTACATGTTAAAGCGATTTCAGAGTTCCAACGGTCATTTACCCCAGTGTGATCTACGGCAACACGCTCTTGGTCCAGTCACCAACAAAACCGAACCTCGGCAGTGGTTCCTTTGGGGTAAGTCAACCTCATGGAAAATACCAACTAGAAATGCACTATGGTTCCTCCCGTGAAGGTTATTTAACTATAGTCTTGTCGTCTTAACCGCAAGGTCAATCCACGATTTATCACATCCCCAAAAACGTTTGGTCCAATTTTGTCGCTAAGAATTGTGATCAGGCAAAGGCACTAGACTAAAATAGTACTAATGTAAAATACCATGAACATTGTAACATATAGTTTTTAGAGTTGTCTTTGCATAGTGTAATAGTTTAGGCTATGTCCCATATCGTCCGTTCCGAAGTTGGACCCACGAAGGTTGAACACTGTAAAGGGTTCTACTACTACAATGCAAATTTGACAAACCCTTTCACATTGTAAAGCTAAATATGCAGAAAACAAACATTTTGCATGATTTCATATTACCCATATCGGACAAATGACCCTGAACAACCTGAAGGAACCGCTATCATAGTAGTAGTGTGACATACTTTCAAATTAATACCACACAATCTGTAGGAGAAGAGCCATTTTGCATGATTCCATACAATGACCCATTCAGACCTTGGACCCCAAACTCTTGAACAGCCCGAAGGCACTACTACAAAAATGCATCAATATACCAAGTATAGACTTTGTCAAAGCTTTGTCCTTTGTTTAAAAGGTTTTCAGAGTTTTGCCCCCAGATGACCTTTGACCTCCACCAAACACAATAGGGAACATCTTCTCAATATGACGGACCTACATATCAATTTTGACGTTCATCCCACTTTCTCCTATTGAATTAGAGCGTACGGATGGCTGTGTTACAGACACACACACACACACACACACACACACACACACCTGACTACATAGGTGCCTTTGGTGACGCAAGGAACCAAAAATGGGAGGCTTTGTGAGGTGAAAAATGTTCATGACAATCTAAAATCAGATAAAATCTTCAAGGTGCAGTTAGCGCGTCGGTCTGTGAAAGATGTTTGACATTCGATCAGTGACATCATTCATGTATCACATACACATCTGAAACAGCCTATCGAGTTTTAATGTTCCTGTGATTCAGTATCTAGGGGGTCAGTAATGAGATACTATCTTACCACCAACAAAAAGGCCTACACAAGTAATATCAACAGTTACTGGGCTTCAATTAAGTCTGAGGCCCTTGGTTACAGGAACAGTTTGCAGGACCCATCGACACCCCAATTGGTAACTCAGCTCTCCTTTATTTGTACTTGTCAGTATTTAGTTTATTTATGCTATATCCTTATTATCATCCTCATACTGTATTTATAATTTTCGTCACGTTTTACTTGTTATTATTGTCGTAATTTATGTATTTATTTCTTACTGTTTTTTATCTTCTATTTCTCAATACGTTTATATTTTTCCTATACACTAGTCCACCGCTGGAGGTGAAAATGTTAACTATAAAACTACCAGGTTGAGACTACCTACCACAGTTATGTAATATTGGATCAGCAGGAGTAAAGACAGGGGTACCTTTCCACGTCTAAATTTGGTAACTCAATTTTCATTTCTTTATAATCCTTAGGACTTTACTTCTTCATCTTGTTCTTATCATTATTGTCGTAATTTACTATCTCTTTGATTGATTGATTGATTTTATTGATTGATTGATTGATCGATCGATCGATCAATTGATTGAATGATTGATTGATTTATTTATTTATTTCGTTATCCAGTAGAAAATTTTGAAATGAAATTGTTTGGAATCATTCACTGATAAGAATTAATAATGAAATTGTACTTTATGATTACATGTATGCACAGGGTGTTTCTAATGTAAAAGACTTTTATGATAATAACCAAAGACCTTTGACTTTTGAATCCTTTAAGCAGCAGTATTCACTAGATGCTTTCCCTTTCACTATCTTTTATGGTATTTTATCTGCTATTCCTAGAGAATGGGTAGAAAATTTGAATGTACGTGACATTGAAAATGTAAGTGACGGTTCAGAAGACAATCTTCAAGATACTTCATATGTATCTCGTAATATCTATAGGTATTTAATTAAGACTATCGCTACTCCCCCTGTTGCATTTTCGAAGAGGGACGAAGTTTTTCTGTTTAGCCAATCTCAGTGGCAAACCATTTGCAGAATTCCTTTCACCGCTTGTAAAGAAAGTAAGATTCGTTACTTTCAATTCCGTTTTATTCACCGTATCCTCGGCACAAATTTCCGTCTCTGTCGTATGAACATTGTAGCCAACCCACTCTGTACCTTTAGTAATGAGCAGATTGAATCTACCGAACATCTGTTTTGGGATAGCACTACCTCAAATTTTATTTTGGACGCAGAGCAAAGTATTTTAGGCAAACAGTTTGTATTCTCTACAGTTGACTTATTTTTGGGATACAAATTCAATTTAAGGCACCCTTATAATTTTTTCATCTTTCATTTAAAATAGTCCTTGTTTAACAAGAAACTGAATTTTCAGCTGCCCACCGTAAATGAATTTTTATACAAATTTAAATTTGCTATACAAGTTGAAAAAGAAATTGGAAATTCAAAAGTATGTCACACAATATCCTATGACAGCCTGCACTCTGCATTTAGAAATTGTGTGATTCTCTTCCAGTGGTCATATTTGGCAAAGTATGAAACACCTATCCATTGGAAAAAGTATGTTGAAAGACTGTAAGCTCATAATTCATTCCAGAAGGAAGATTCGGGTATTGCACCTTTCATATTTATGAGTATTTATCATTTCGATATAATTGATATGCAGATATTTTGTAAATTATTTTTGATTTTGTTCACTGTACCATATACAACACTGATACTGAATAAAAGAGGATGGAAAAAATATTTATTTATTTGTTTATTTATTTATTCTTAATTTATTCTTAATTCTTTCTTACTTTTACTTTCCTTGTATACAGGACACTACATTGGAGGACAATTAAGATTCTAGCTAAACGGCTTTGGAAGAGCAGTCAATATGAACAACAATCCAAAATATGAGCATGTCAAGCAAACAAAGCAACGACGGGCACTGAAGTGGTCTACTCACAATGACCCTGAAATAGTCCCAGGAAACATGCCATGTAGTGAATATTCATAGGAACATTCATTTTTTCGTTCTCATCGATTTGGGGGAAAGCAGTCAACAAGAACGATACACCAAAATATCATGAACACTTCAAGCAAGCCAATCAGTAACAAGCAGTGAAGTTTTGTATCATGCATATTGATCCAAAGATATTTCTGAGGAAGAACTATACAGAACAAGCCGTGAAGTGAATATTCAGAGATACATTCACTAGGCGTGATCTTTTGGTAAACATCAGCCAATCCTCACACGATATCATACATATTTATCACTTCTCGAGAGGATACACCCCAACCATTAGGGTATATCTAGCTATCCAGTCATGTTCTACCATGTAGGAAAGGTCTCTTCTCGAGACATGATTTTAGCCCATTACGGAAATTCTGTGAGGACTAGAATTGTTGGAAATATACCTTCAAGTTGGTTGAATGTACATAGAAGAGAACTCAACTCAACACCAACCATGGAAAGCACCAATTAGAGGCTGGGATTATATACAAGCTAAGACAACAGTCAACATTTTCTAGTTGATGATGTCATGCACATGTCCGAGAGGTTCACCGAAAATTGCCCTTATTGCGTCATGTCATCGCTGGAAGACTTAAAGGGCACCACTGCCACGTTGCTTGACTATAGAGCACCCATTTATATATTAGTTGTGCATCCACTCTGAAAACATTCAACGGCTGTTGCGAGCGGTGCTGTGAAGAATTGTTACCTACAATTTTCTAATGTCACAGCATAATTAGATAGAGTATCAGTCCACAGACTGACCCAGCGATTTGGACTAACAATCTTGACTTTCTCCTAGGAGTGAAAGAGACGAGGTCACAAGTTCTGTCGCTCGGTTCAGGGAGGTGCAAGAGACCAGAATCCAGAGACCACAGTCATTGTTGAAATTTGGACACGATTATAGAATCAAACCATAAAAATAAAAAAAAACCAACAAAGATAACTCTTTGTTTTCTGTTTTGTCAATGGTCTTGACTGATAATGTTGCTGCATTGTGGCTAACCCACTTCCACCCGTCCTAGGCCGCGACTTCAACCCACAGAATCTTTGTCACTAGTTATACCTTTCTTGCCTTAGGTTGCAACTCTTCTTCTGACAGTTTTTTTTTTCACAAAACCACTCATCCAGTCCGACGGTATTTCCGTTTCATAAGCAAAGCTCACAAAATGGGAAAAAAGAAGACAAAAGTGAAAGGATTGAAAGATGGTCCGTTTAGTTTGTTTTTTCTATTTTGAAGCTGTTTTTGACGTTCCTAATTACGGTACTATGGCCTTAATGCTGTTATTCCTGCAATGTCAAAAGTGTACCAAAGGACTGGCTATATTTCGTACAGTTGTTAAACGCTGTACAAAATACCGCACCGAGTTCTATTGGTCCAAATAAAGCCTAATGTCCTAAAATAATGAGTTTTTGTTGTGGGATCTTCGCACGGAAGTGCCGCACATTTACTATAGGGACTGGTTCCTCTAACTTTTTAGCAGAGAAAAAAAAAATAAATCACTCTTCTTCTTGCCGTAATTAACAATCTAATGAATGAAATTTCTCCTGAAAGAAACATATCATAGATGGTATTTTCCAGATTGGTATCGAATGGAAGAGAATGTTGGCAAATAAACGATAAAGGAGTTTGTTTTCCTTCTATCAGTGCATCCTGCCTTAAGGCGACTCGACACAAAACCTGGCCTATTTTTTTTTCTTTTTTTTGGGGGGGGGGGGGACTATGACTATTACAGCTGCTGGCGCTTCTGACCGTTGAATTCGCCACTGAACTTCGGCACTTTTTATTCTTTCTGGCCTAAGTTATGAATTTCAGCTAAGCCTTATTCTTTCTATTTTAAAATACAGGTGTGTAATTTTACACGTCCAGTGCTTAATGTTTATGTTAGTTTTCCTTCACATTTTTGTCGAGTATCTGTTTTTTGTGTGGGGGGGGGGGCTGGGACAAGTGCCCCCTTGCAGATTCCCATGCATTGGGCAGCTCCCTAACAATTATTTGGCCGGCTGGACAATCCTACTTTTTTTAGAGCACTGCTGCCTATGATATAGCCGGTAGTCACTTATACACCTGCTGTGAAAGGCAGTTCTTCCTAATTGATATGTCACTATCAGCCCTTCATATACGGTTTAGTTTATTAGTGGATAAATTCTTTGAACGCGCAAAGTAATGCCAATATGTGCAAAATGAAAAGAAAAAAAGAAGAAAAAATCCGAAATACTTTAAACATGAAGTGAATGATTTCCAATGAGGAATGCTCCAGTAAGAATCAATTTCTACATTACGCAACATTAGTGGAATGACCGAAGACTGTTTACATTTATTACACCGTTTAGGGTTAAGTTTTACGTTGCCTGTAGAGTTTAAATCAAAGTGAATTGTTCACAAATATTAAAAAGGGACATTAGTTAAAAACATTAAAATATAGAAAAGAAAAATCAAAAACTCTTGAGATTATCTTCTTGGTTATCCCACCACCACTTATAACTTAGATGATTAAACTCATCAATCTTAGAAAATAAGAAATCACTCTAAATTAAAGGTTTACATTGAAGCTGAATTCAAAAACATCAAATCATTACACACATTGTTAAAGTTTTTACAAAGGAAATCATCAAAAGGTAGGGCAGTTAATCCACCCTGCCATGGCCATCATCTGAGCACTTATCGAGTGCATACAGCACAAGTCAGTTCATTACCGTGTACGTAAGGACCACACGGAAGACCACTTCCGTTGGAACCACAGCGACCCTCAGCCACGTAGAACAAAGCCCCGTTGGCGTTGGCTGAAGATCTCGGGACAACTTCGGGTCTTTTATCCATACACACAAACTCAGAGCGTCCATCGTGATTGTAGTGGCTTGCCACCAGATAGCCAAAATATTCCCTGGTCCAATTACCAGGACACACATTCCGAGCGGGGACCATCATCATAGAAGGGCGATAGTCAGCTACACAGACAGCACATGGAACGTTATTGTCGTGAAAATCACTCCATTGAGCGTAAGTGTTCATTTCGTATTCAGCTCCGTACACTAGTGCTCTGTCTTGGCCGCCAGTACCGGCTTGAGGGTTGTCGTATATCGGATTGTCGGGCATACACAGATAGTTGGAGCCACTGCCTTTATGAGAATAGTGTCCACCAGCAGCAGTACCACTGTAAACTAAGTTAGATGTAGATGGACATTCACTTCTTCCCCATCTCACAAAAACAGCTCCTCCCGAAGATCCATTTCTAACAGGCGGCTCTTGACCGTTGTTGTGACCCCCTGAGCCACATCCATTCCAGTCACGTCCATCACGCCCATCACGACCGGTGGTACCAGGTGGACCTGGGGGTCCCTGTGGGCCCGGAACACCTGGTGGACAAATGAAACATTGTCCTCCGTAGAAATGTGTAGAAGGTTCCAAATGTCCATGAGTATTGTTTCCACTTTCACTGTTTTCAGGACTACGGCGTTGACGTGTTGATTCTTTATCCTCAAGTTCCAATGTACTTCTTTTTTCCAGTTTTTCTAGTCGCTCCTTTAATTCTTGTAAATCCTTCTCCACACTACGTTTCAGCTCTCCTTGCCCTTCTCCCTGGTTCGGGTAGCCATCAACTTCATTTACCAGGATGATGATACAGCATACTCCAGCTGACAAAATTAGACACAGCTGGGTAGAACAAGCCATTATGCTAATCTTTTATTTTAGTATCTTTCTCCTATAGAGTTTGAAAATTCTGAATTGAATTTACTCTCGCTCTTACTTTTAAGTTTGCTTCAGGACACAAGAGTGTAGTGGGTGCAAATCCATGCGTTACGTCACAACCGAAGCGACCAATCATTCCTCCCTTCGTATCTCCTGTGTGACGTAGTTGTGGACGATTATCGGTGGTACAATAATAGTCCAGCTGACACAATCATCTGCAAGGTGTTGATCAAGCAAACCGTTTCGATAAACCGCCCTTCAGTTTCAGATGTTGTTGACGTGAATATCCTCTGATATTCACATCTTAGAATTGTAGCGGAAACTATTACGTCATTAGTGTCCGAAGAGCTGCCCGCTTATTGACTTGTCTTTTAGTCATATCGGATGAGATTACAGAATGTTTAAATCCCGATTTTCTGTCCTCATGTTTAGTAGACAGGTAGCAAAGGGTGGGAATCAATCTCTGGGGGTTTCCCATGTCACTGTAGGCCTGAACGTGTCACCAGGTCACAGGTGATTATGTAGGGCGGTTCCTACCGCTTGTGCGTACACTTGCGTTCGCGTTGGCATATTTTCGGATTGTTAAATCATGAGGCAATTTTGTGATCGTATCACTTGACCGTGCTGCAGCTTCAAGAATCTAAGTCTAAAGAAAGGTTACTCTTGTTGAGATGCGACGTCTAACTTCATTCGTTATGCATTATGGGCGGACCCAATCTCTGCTCTGCCTAACACCTGCTGTGGAATGTCCATCATCTCTGCAGTGCCAGACAACTGCGATGTTTTCAACACTATAAGCCTTTCAAAGATTTGTCAAATATGACACCATTTTGCTTCTAAGACATCTTACATCTTATATGTAAGCAACATTGCTTTCAGCAAAGTCCAATGACAGCGGTCATGTTGCAATATATCCTATCTCCCTACTCTCAAAAAAAGTCCCCTCCGCTTATATTAATAAATCATCCTATCCAGCCATACTTCTACTCAAACCCGTCAGGTCTCTCTTTGTTCGAATACAAAATTACGATGAGTGTTAGTGCGATTATTTGCATTATGGGAACTATGTATACTTTTTGTTAATAGTACTCCTCATCCGATTGAGGTTCATTCCGAACTTACGTCCAGTACTAAAAATATTTCGCCGATAACTGATAAGGACTGGTCGGCTAGACATGCCATTTTCCCACAATCTGAGGACCATATCTTTGGCACTTTCTGTTGTAACCAGTGGTTTCCGTCCCTCTTAACCCCCTCGAATGTCATCAGCAGCCTCCTGATCTACCTTGAAGACCTTGATCTCCCCTACTTACACCCCCCTCCCTCGTTTGCACATATTTTTTTCATCCTTGAGCTGTTCCACTGTTCCGACAATTCATATTGCTCTAATACAGTGGTTCCCAACCGTGGTGGTACCCTTCACCACCCCCACTCTTTCGCCTGGATCAGCAACACTTTCAATAAGCTGGAAGTAATTTCGTTAGTAAAAAGTACGTTAGGTGCGCATGGACTTCAAAGGTCTAGCAGCTAGGGCGCAATATATAACGTCCGAAAAGTAATGGATCATAATGACCTAATGAATGAAAAGGGTCCAAGTATTGAGTGAGACATCCATGTGGATCCGATAAGGTTTTGAATAGTTTCAATACTGCATGTTTCACGAATGTTCACTTCCACATAATATTCACTTTTTGCATGGGCTTGTACACAGGTTGGGATTGCTTCCCTTACATCACGTGATATTTGACCATTGTTCCTTTATGTTGATAGGCTATCAGACTCCAAAACTTAGGACGCCGTCTGCTGATTGTAACTCCTATGTCTCACCACGTGATGATTTCCCGCCAAGAGCGTCCTTTCTTTGATGACTATGCAATGTAAATATTAAACTTCAAACTTCGCGTGTCCATCTTTTCCAAACATAAAGCAGTTTGCTAGTAGAACAGCGATCTTTTCATTAGACCTTCTTACGTCGGGTTAGTAGAACGAAGTAGACCTGTTTGGAGATTAAGGCGAGAGCACTGGATTGGATGTGGGGGTTATGGACGATGGGGATTGGGACTCCGACACAAGGGAACAACATCGGCTTACTCCAGTCACTAAACCATCTTGTCCGAATATATATCCTATAGCTTGCACTTAAATTTGTCAGAAGCTTGTTAAAAACAATCATTACTCATGGCTATGAACTTCAACCACAGTGCCATAATTCGTTACCGTGTCTTTTCTACGGCTTAACACAACGCTGATCTACCATTTTAAAATGTTTTTTTTCTTTACTTTGTTAATTTTTTGTTTTGCTTTTGAAGAGCCTTCTACAGAAACCCTCCGGTTTTGAAGTGCGAGATAAGTGTCATGAACGACGTAAATCATATCTGTTTAAAGTGAAATTTGGCGTTTACAATTCACCAACATAGCATACTCAAAAAGTAGCTTTAATCATTGTCAAACCATTAATCAGGCTCATTAATAAGCATCTACAAAATCTTTGTCTTCTCTTACCATTATGCAGTAGAAGAAAGGCGGAAGAGGCATTATCTGAATTTTCTGAAAGTTTGCGTGGACAAATTATTTTTGAGCAACAAAATAAGTGAATTTCTGTCTGTGGGAATGTTACTTTGTGAAAAGAAGGCCAATTGCCCTTCGTTATTTTGAACAATTTAAAATTCGTGTCCATACACATCGGTTGTAAAACATGATTTTTCTCTGTGAAAGAAACGCCAGTATTTCCCTCACAAATCATAAACGCACAAGGCTCTGGAGAACAAAATGAGCCTTTCAAGGCTCCGCTTGTATTGCAAACATACATGCTACATTGATAAATTACATTTTTTTTCGAGCAAAATATTCAACGTGCTTTATCCAATACTCTTTTTTTTGTGTGTGATAGCATTCTTAACGATTGCATAGTAGGTCTGTCGTGTCCACATGTTGTTGAAGTGAAAACTTGTTTGCCCTCGACAAACCGCTTATTTGTGATAAGGCCTGTTCATTAATTTTTACTGATCCAGTATGTGGACCATTAACTGAAGTTTGTGACTGGCACTTCCTTTGCTAATTGCTGCAAAAAGAAATTAAAAACGGTTACAAAGGATTGCAAAAACACAAGAAATGAAATATAAACAATACAAGTTGATAAATTAACTTTGAGGTAAATTCAGTTTTCAGTTTTTTTTTCTACTTTATGAAAGTTAAATTGAACAGCTGTATCATGCAATTAACGGGTGGTGCCGGAACTATATATTTTCAAAGTGAGATTTCTAAGTTCTCTCTTTGTTTGCTTTCTGATGCAAGATGGTAAGATGCTAGAGAACTTTCCTGATGCCGGTCTGGATGTTAGTTAGAAATCTTGTGTCCCAGACGTGGAGGATTGAGGCTGCCCACTTCAAGTACTTCGGTATCACGATCAGCACTGTAACCTTGGTAAAAAAGATAACCTCTTTTAGTAAAATCACTCAAGATGGACACGAAAATAAGCTGAAAGTCTCAACCAGCATATAGCGATGCCAGACGTACAGTACTGCGGCTCACCTCCCCACAATCAATCGGTAACTTGCTCAATTGGAACAGGTGGAGTCACGTGTCTTGTTTTAAATGGCAATGCGTGTCTGTCACGGTGTCTTTCTTTCTTCACAGGAAAAAAATCATATGGACACAGAATGATAGATTATTCAAAGTAAGAGAGTTAAAACTTTTTTTCCAAGTTTCTCACGGGTAGGAATTCGGTTATTGTGTTAATTTTTCCACCCAAACTTTTCAGAATTCAAATGATGCGTCCTCCGTTACTCATCACATGCGCAATGTTTATGTAGCTTTTGCAAATGTTTATTGATGAGACTGAATGGTTTAAAAATGATCAAAGCTGTCTTCCTTTTTGTCATGTTGGCAGTGCATTTGAAACACAATATTTCCATTTAAGGGAAGGGGGGCACGAACGTAATCTGTAGATTGATGACAGGTACCGTGCAAAACACGAACCACCTGATTTGGATAATTATACGGTAAAACAAGGTAACGCAATCACCGACGCACACCATACAGCAGTGAACACTAATGTTACTTAGGAGTATCTCCTTGGGGGTGAATGCTACTGTCCTCACCGACATGTAACCCTTCTCAATGAATGATGGCTCAACAGCATTGTAAATGTCATCAGCGATAGCCTGAGAGAAGGCAACCATATTTAGTGGAGTCATATCTTTGAAGTGATTTTTGTTCTTTTTGTGCAGTGATTGTTTTTTTTTCGGGGGGGGGGGATGGGGGAGAGGGCTGACAAACAACAATGCACCACCAGTCAGTGAACCTTTGCAATCCATTGGTCCAGTAGTAAATGCACGTTCATGTATGACAGCAAGGGGTTTCATGTAGCAACCAATCCCCCACAAGCGACGGTCCGTCCCTTATTGCGAGGTTAATGATGACATCTGCACAATATTGTATGTATATGCGCATATGCGCACGTGGCAGAATAAAAGTGCGACCCCATCTCTTCAGTTTTTTTTTTTTGCAAACTACATTAAAGGGGAAATCAGTGTTTATTTTCACAATTTGTTTCATGGATACCCATCGGTGATACCCATCGGTATCGTACAATGAGTTATTACTAACAAATATGATCAAGATTATCTCAAAATATGTGGACAATTTCAAATTCGGTATACTCGTATACAGGAGGCTGTCTTGTCTTTTGAAATCTCGTGACCCAAAATGACCTTTCACCTCCACTTAAAACAATAGGGATCACCTACCCTATATGGCCATCAACATGCTAAATATGAACAATTCACAAGCCTAAGTATAAGATCCCTCATATTTATCACCCTTAAAATATCATGTAGCCTACAAGGTTTTGACATTTTGTCACCCCAAATAACCTTTGACCTACACAAACAAACGGATATGATGCTGCATGGGAACAAATTATATTTTGTCGTGTCTAATAACTTGATAAAAAGGTAAACATGTTTATTTAATCAAAATTATAGCACTTTATTTTGTCGAGTTACAGCTATTGGTGGCAGCTCTTTCGTATTTGATTTTTTGGCTTGATGCCCTTCTCAATGGCTATGAGGTCCTTGAAAATTAACAAAAACTGATGACCCTATTGAACCAGAATCTAGCATGACTTGCAATTTTGTCTTTAGTCTACTTAAAGACACAACACACAGTACAAGTTGCCCTGGTTTGATACACAGTAGTCATTTGTTTAAAGCTTACCTGAACTACTGTAAAGTGAAATAGGGCGTTTAGAATACATCAACATGGCGTACAAAGAAATTTGCTTTAACCATTGTTAAACCATTCAGTCTCATCAATAAATATCTGTCAAAGCTTCATCTCCTCAAAACATTATGCATGTGATGAGTAATGGATGCATCATTTGAATTTTAAAAAGTTTGGGTGAACAAATTATTGTTGAGCAACAAATAACTAAATTATAGATCTGTAATCTGAATCTTATTCCTTGAAAATAAGGCTACTCTACTTCGTTATTTTGAATAATCTATCATTCTATGTCCACAAATAATGGTCTTAAAAATATGGTTGTTTTCTATAAAAGAAACCCCCTATTTCCCTTTAAGGGCTAAACAGAGACACTGTTTCTACAGTAAATGGTTAAGTCCATTGAGCACCTGGCTCAACAGACTGCATGATTTATTCTGGACATTGTGGTTTCTACTGGTAGTCAACTGTGATGAATTATGTCAGATAACAGTGACCAACTTGAACAGAGGTGGGTCAGTTACAATTTGATTCATTCAATTAAGCAATCACAGTTCATGCACGCTCAAGGGTATTTGATCCAAATGATCAGTAATTTAGTTCTTTTTATAAAGCTAATAACCCGTGGTATATTTAATCAATTCCAATTTACAATTCATGCATGCTCACATGTCCTTATGAGGACAGCGGCATAAGGTTTGCCAAATAATAATCTTTGATACCAAATTTAATGTTGTCTTCATCTTTTCTTTATGGTTATCGAAGAGACTATGTTGGTATGTCCTAAAAGAAGTTCTTGAGCATCAAAAAAAAAAAAAAAATAGGGAAACGATACTAGGTATATTTTTTGTTGTTTTCACAATATATTCTGAAACGTGAACATGCATTTCATTCACCATCAATATATTCCGGAAGCAAAAAAAGCAGCGTATCTCCCTGTTATTACCAGGCAACTCCCTACCCTGGTAATACGTACAGTATTTCTCGACTAAAGAGTGCCGCCAACTTCAAGTGCTGCAAGCCAATGATAATATGTTACTGCCAAAACTATTTGGCCCACTATTAAAAACTGTGGGCCAACCGATAAGAGCTGTGGGCCACGCGATCCTTAATTATGCCAATACTACCTACTTTCATTTTTAACAATTTGATGTCAAATAACCCCAAACTCTCATATCTACAAAAATGCGTAGGAACCATCAAATCAATAAGAGGATTCTACATTACAAGTATAAAATTCACTAGAAGGACCGTTCTTTAAATATTGTAGATTCAAGTCTTTCACATTTTGACCTCCCATGACCGCAAATGACCTTTCACCTCTGCCAAAAAAATAGGGATCATCTACGCGATATGGGCAATTCACACGCTAACTATGAGATCTCTCACATTTATCGTTCTGGAGATATCGTGTTTACAAGCAATTTCAAGGTATTTACCTTTTGACCTCTGGTGACCCTTGTACTCAATAAGATACACATACACACTTTGTATGACATCTGTTCAAGCTTCTCTTCTTGAGATATCGTGTTTAGATGGTTTTCACAATTTGACCCCTGTTGACGCCAAATGACCTTTGACCTTCAACAAAAACAATAGGGATCATCTACTTAATAAGGGCAATCTACATGCCAAGTATGAGATCACTCAGAGTTACGCTTCTTGAGATATCGTGTTTACAAGCAGGAGTCACACTCGCACACGCACACACACACACATGCACACACACACACATAACCATCGCAGAGATTCCTTCTGCCTTTGGTACGGAATCAAAAAAGGAGAGGAGCGAAAGAGAGAAAACAAAAGAGAGAAAAGGAAAGGGAAGATATTAAAGACCAAGCGGAAGAGAATGAGAGAAAAAGAGGGGGAGGGTTGAAGGGTAAACCTACATTTGATAGATATTTCTATAGCTATTTAGAATAAAAAAGGAAAGCTCAATAAATTTGGAAGGTATTTTTTTTTTCTATTTCAAGCATTCTGAATATGCATTTGTATTGGAAACCCGGAAATGATGGCGTACAGATAAACTAATATAATCGTGGTTACATTATTCGTTGTTGAACATGTGGACCTTTAACTCTAAGAGGCCCTTTATCTGCCATCCGAGCATATCGAGAGTTTTTTTATACTCGTCCTAGACGTAACACGAAAACAGCTGACTAGCAAGCCATCCCCCCCACCCTCCCCTCCAAATGCTGTGGCCAAAAAGAAAACCCTAAGTTTCAAAAAGAAAACTGACTTGATAAGGAGCGATATAATGTTGTACAATAGGCCTATTGCATGCTCCTACTTTTTTTTTTTTCTAAACAGGGTGGCCATTATTTACGACAGTTAATCATCGCTCCACCTTGCCATGTAATCATTTCTCTGGGAAGATTTGGCCTCAGGAGATGAACTAAATTACACCAAACCTCCTTTCAATTTAAAAATTTCTGAAACCCCTCCCCATGGCCGGCAATCCCTCATGATCTCATGCTATTCTCTAAAAACGCTTCATGGGAATATTTTTGCGACATGGTGGCTAGTACTTACGAAGGTGATCAGTACAACAATCAGAAAATATGACATTTTTTGATATGAAATCATCGCCGAATGTAACAAAAGTTAATACATGCAGGCGCAAAACTGAAGGTAAACAGTGTATAGTATACGGTACTTACGGTACGTGGAAACTAGAACTTTCTCTTAAAAGAATATCGCATCTAAAGATTCAAAATATTGCACCATTTTGTGTCTAACGCACTTTTTGGCTTAGTGAATATATATTCGCGAGACCTGTTCACGGGGCTCGAGAGCAGCGGCTAAATTGAGCCAAAGGGGATCTTTTTGCCATCATGTATTCGGTTACAAGTCCTACTTTGTTTATTTCTCATTAAAGTGAACCAATTAAAGTACAAATTATGTGAAAATTAGAACGATTTAAATGGATTTAGATAGTTTTAGACAATTGAAGCTGTAGCAGTGACCTCTCGGTTTTATGAGCCTCGTCGGGCTACATACCACCAGGTAAATGCTCACAGTGACTTGCACACTGAAATATGAAGCTTTAAGTGCCCCTTGATAATACAAGGTATAATCGAGGTATGATGCATATAAGGTAAGACTCATATCAGAGATTGGTCATGGCCTGGCCTATCATCGCATTTAAAAATTTCTACATGTCTACCTTTTAGATTTTGGGCTAGGAGGGGTGGAAGTTTTGAGAGGTGCTCCAGCCCATTTGACAAGGCGCTCGCGGACAGAAATATCACTATGACGCATTCGGTTTTCTAAACGATCTAAATCTCTTTCAATCGTATTAATTTCCACATCATCTATACTTTAATTGGTGCTCTTTAACATTAAAAAAGGAACAAAATACTGAAAACACTGAAAACGTGACTCCTCAATTAAGGCACTGTTCCAAAGGGTTAACTACGGAAGTCGAGAGGTGCGGTGGGATGGAGTAATCAACATTCTTGCAGACCATCGATTTTCCTGTCCCGTTTTTCGAAAACACGTGAAAAGGGAAATACAAAAGTAGTAAGAGGGTACTTCAAGAAATAACGTTCTCATCGTTAACATTTCGTGACATTCTCCTATTAAATGGTCGTGACCAAACACTTTAAAACGTTAGTCAAGCAGCAGCAAACTTTTAACGGATGGCGCTGTCCTAGTGTGGTTCTCTCACCCCAGAAAATCCCATTGGGACAAAGAAAACAGTTTCAAGGTAGCATACTCTATATAGAAGTTGGAGATTCCTGCCATTTTGTTTGCCGTCGGTTAAAGTCCCTATCAGAAACATTTGGACAACTTTTTTGGTATTTTATCCTTTGAGATGGGTCCGTGTGTGGATTGAGTATTGAAGCAGGCGAATTGAGGTATACAAGATGTGAAAACGGTGCCAATTGAAGCAATTATGGAAAAGTTATGGACTTTGAGCTGGCGGAGCAGTATCATTCCAGGAAATGTGTGATTTGTCCCAGCGACAAGGTATGCTAAGTTCGACGGTCTCTTTAGCAGAAAATTTAACCACCTAAGATACGGAAAATTGAAAAGCCATGAATGGCCAATGTGTCAGCTTTCTAAAGAGTGGTAGCTAATATCTGTTGAAAACTTCTACAAGGCTTCAGAGACCACATTACTTTTGCAATTTAGTGTGTAAGTCAATGTGGAAAGTAATAAGGGTATGCTACCACAAAGTAAAGGAAAGCGTACCAGCGTCTAGCTAGCTAGTTAATTAGGGTTTATAACTAGGGTTCTCTGTATTGGAACCCTGCAGCTAGCTTTTCCATAGATACTACTAGGTAGACCATGCCGTATGAAGATTTAAGAGACAACTTTAATCCTATTACCGTCAGAAGTAGAAGTATACCTCAACGGAAGAAAAGTAAGTCTTGATTATTTAGTAGTTTGTTAGAGTTGCAACATTTAGCCTACTGGGAGGATTGCATAAAATGTTAAAGATGAGATCGTTATTTCTTGAAGTACCCCCTCATTTTGTCTGGAATGTCTTTCACAAAGTGTTTCCTCCCAGCCGAACTAACGGAAGAACCGATGGCTTACTATCATTTCGATCATTTCCTCCCGACCGCACCTCTCGGCTAGTTAAGGGAATCTCGGGGGATACACGTACATAATCTAATTGGTAGTGTAAGACCTGTCAAGGCACCAAACTACCATTTTGAGCTGCATATGCACAGTCTTGAAACAATGATCTCATGTTTGCAAATTCCGTCTCAAATTAATGAGAGCAAAATTAAATCCATGAAAATGCTAATACAATTCAGATGCAGTTGAGCTGAAAGTGCAAGAATCATAAATTATGCATCCTTTTACAGATATTCTTGGAGCACCCAGTCAATAGTTGGGTGGGAATGAATTAATTAGTCCCACACTTTTCTCATTGGGCAGTGGAGTCACAGTGATTGTTTGCAGGGGGTGTCAAGAGCTGACTAGAAGTGCGCCGCCACAATGTAGCTGTACTTGTTTTCTTACTGAGCCTGGGACATGGATGAGAGGACATCAATGAGTGTGATACCGTGTGATACGGATATACAGTTATCCTCCTGTTGTATTGGAGCAGCAAATAAGTTCCAGAAAATGGTTTTGTTAGTATTTTGTTGGATGAAAGATCAATCTCATTTGGGCGTGTTCCGCTGAAAACGTCAGATAAAATTTGCACATTTCATGATGAATACTGTACTTGCTTTGCATTTGAAGGCAGAAATTTGGCAACACCATCATCATTTCCTGGATGCGGCAATCCGTTGAAGTGCTCAAACTTGCATTGTCTTTAAACCTTTTCTTTCATTTCATTTTTTTTTTCTCATTCTTATCTGTTTCTATCTCTTTGATTTTTTTCTCTTTTTGTGAAAAGCTGAAAAGGGCTCCTGTAATTAATTTGAGTCAGTCGGGGGGGGGGGGGAGGAGGGCGACCACCCCCGTGACCATATGGTAGTTGCGCTACTGTCAGGTCCGCACCTCACCCCCGGCCGTCGCATTATAGCTGTATGTAGCTACAAGAATTTTCAAAACATGCATGAAGTCTGAATATTATTTAATTTTCAAAACAAGCATGAAGTCTGAATACTGTTGTTGGAATAGCAATCTGGTAGAGGATTGACTTCTCTGGGACTGAGCCTCAACTCTATGTGACCATAGAGCCTTTTTTAAGTCTGTTCTTATACCGTTGTCAGGTTTTACCGACGACTGAAGGTCGATTGAGGTTCTTAAATGAAAGTGGATTTTTTTTTTTTTTTTTTGTTCACTGCAGACATTTCAAACTCCATGTCTGAACATCTTGTTTCTAACTCCAGATATTGCCGATTGGGGTTAGGGTCAGGAAAGATCATTCTAGTTGCCTCGAGGTTAACAAAATACCGTATAACAGTCAGAAGCAAACTGTTGCAAGAAGTCTTTGTTTATCTTTGAAACTGAAGTCCTCATTTAACCTTTGAAATCTGTTTGTTTGTGTATCTTTATTTCAATCTCAAATTTACAGTAAAATACCAGCATACATGGAGTATGTAACAGAATTGAAGGAGATTGAGGAGTGACAACAAGAAGCTCAAGAAGAGCTTATTTACGTTGCCACCCCTGTACAAAGATACAGGAAAAGGAAAATACACAGAAGAAAAACAAACATAAGAAAAAAAGAAGCAAACAGAGTTTAAGACTTAATGGTAGTTCATTGTGAGGTATACTTTGACGTGTTTTTTAAACGAATTTAGGGTTTTACAGTCTTTTACTTCCATTGGAAGGTCATTCCATGTTTTGGTGCCAATATCACGGAGTGAGAGTTGTGAGGATTGAAGTCTAAAGTACGGCACGGTGAGGTTAGTATGGAACGACTAGGGTAATACTGGCTACTCCTACGCAACTGATAATAGTTGACAAAAATAGTCGGAGATATATCATGCAACCAACTGAACACGAAAATAGCAGCCTAATAACGATTAACACATGTCATAAATATTGAGAATATGCAAATGAGCAAAGAGTGGTGCGGTATGGTGAAGATTAAAAATATGACGAAAACCCCATTTCTGGAGAATGAAAAGGATATGCAATCCTGTGGCATATGTGCAACCCCAGACAATATTACAATAAGTAAGGTAAGGGCGGATGAGGGTGTTGTGCAAAGTAATCATGATGTGTCTAGGAAGTATATATCGAAGGCGACTGAGATACCGACTCCTTTTGAGGTTTTATAGCACCAATACAATGAATATGATTATTCCAAGTAAGATGTTTATCTATGAAAACACCAAGAAATTTGGTGACATTACTGATCAGTATATTTTCATCGCAGAGATTAATACTATTAGCGGTTAGTGGGTAGCTTCTTAGATGATGAACTGAATACAATGAAAGTAGTTTTCTTAACAGTAAGTGACAATTTGTTCACACAAAACCAATTATGAATATTTGTAAACTTACTCTGGATTGTGTCTAAAAGGAGGGTAATATTGGGACTAGAGGAGAAACGGCTTGTATGATCAGCATGAGAAATAGTATGGAAAAAACTGCTGGCATGATGAAGATCATTGACGTAAATAACAAATAATGGACCAAGAATGTACCCTTGAGGAACACCACATTTAATACTCTTAGAAACGGAATTTGTATTGTTGATGGAAACAAATCGTTTTTTATCAGTAAGATAACTTTTGAACCACTGAAGTGCAGTGCCCTTGATACCGTGAGAATCTAGTTTATGAAGTAAAATAACATGATCAAGGGTATCAAAGGGCTTGGACAAATCAAGAAATATACCAGAAGCATTGTGATTCTTTTCAAAAGCATCTATGACCTTATATTCGTAAAGTGTAGAATAGCCTGAGTAGTAGAACGGCCGGGGAGGAAACCAAATTGAAAATCATAAAGTATATTGTGGTTTACTAAGAAAGTATGAATACGTGAGAACATGATTTTTTCTCAGGCTCCTCACCAACCGATGTGGCGCTCCGCTTAGATAGTACTGAATATGTCCTTGTCATGTTGGGCACCCACCCCTTTTAGAAAAAAAAAAAACCCTAGAGCCGCCCTTGACGCTGGAAACAGGGCGCACTTTGTGGCAGTAAACTGTTACCATTCAGTTATCATTGGCTTGACTGATAAGGCTCTGTCCATTCGCCCAAACGAACGCATATGCTAATATAACGAGTTGTTGGCAACCAATCAGCGACCGATGTTATTGTTACCTTAAAGGTTAGGGATTAGGTTCGTGTGAGAAACGAAGGATATTCCCCCTAAATTTGTCGGCTGTTTGCGCGATTAATTTCAAACATTTCGAAAAGTGATTTGAGTTGTTTGTCATTATAAAACTACATCTACAGTGATTAAGATACGTCCCATCTCCCTTAGACAAATGACTTGGATAATCTTTCGTAAAGTGATTTGAATTGTTTTTCATTATAAGACAACCCCCCCCCCCCCTCCAAAAAAAAGAAGAAAGATGTCAGTGTTGGAGGAAAAATATGTTGAGTTAGCTTCCTAGTAGCACAAATGAACAAACACATGTAATATGATTCAACTAACGTCTGCCTATTTTCAGACGCATGCACCCTGTGTATTTAATTGAGAGATCACCCCAGAAGGAAATTTTTTATCAAAAGGTAATGAAAAGGAATATATTAAGAGAAACATTTAACCAAAAGTGTGCACTTGAACGCAAAATATCTCAAAAGTTGGATGTTTACAATATGTAACTTAAATACGGGGAATGTGTTTTCCATGCAGGCGTTCTAAGCAATATTTTTTTTATAGATGAGATGGTGGACAAAATGTAACAGAGATAGGTGGCAATGGGGACATTGCAAGTTGATAATTGAAAGAGGATGGATAATTTATTATGATTCTTACACAACGTAAATGTCTTCTGAAGTCCACCGTAGAGCAAGTTGCCTCCAGTAAAGCGCTTACGTTTAAGGTCTGTCATGAATAGGCGAATTGTGTAACAACTTGAAATGCAATAAATGCGTAATTCAAGGTTATTTAAAAGACTTCGATGGAATTGAATTGTAAAATGCAGTATAAGTATATGCACCTGACCTGTGTGCATAGGTTTCACGTAAATATTATTTTGTAATTAGTAAAAACTTAAAGGGATTGTGATCAGACTTATTGCACTTTACTGTGATTATTTGATATACATCCCATTTCAATATATCTGCGCCTCCTTTTCTGTTTTTCTGTTATCGGTTCCTATCCTAACGATTCTTCGATAATTGACAAGTTACTCAAGAAAAAGGCTCTGTTTGAAACTTACCTGTATGCTCATATTTTCTTCTCCAACACACGAATGTATAACGGTACGTGCCCTGGGGGCTATTCGACCTAAAGTACCGATGGCTAAACTTGGGGGCTTCCTTACTGATGTAAAAAATTGGGGGTCGTTGGCCAAGCCTACTGGTATCAGGCCAGTAGTTGTGAGGCAAGATACAATTATCAGCTACTGAGGGTGACATTACTACGTTCGACGGTCGGAGGGGACCCAAGCCAACTCCTACTTGCAACATAGCTGAGTGCCTATAAACACAACAATTGCCTCTCATCATAGATCCTAAGGGACGACCATTAAGTCACGGCACGGTTGGCCAACTTCCCTTATCTATATCCTCGGCAAACAAACACAAAGACAAATACAGGTGCATAGAAACTGTGGCGGTAATTACACCTTTCTCGTATGACACTGACACACAGAACTATCTCAGACTATTCACAAGTGACAGTTAGTCTCCGAAGAACAATAGCAATTCTCTATAAACTAGCTTCTTCCGCAACCAACATTAGAGACATCAAAACAACAACATGATCAACTGTCCAAGATTTGAACCTCCCAGTTTATTTAAACCCAATTACTAAAAAGGAATAAAAAAGGAAATGAAAAGACTTAAAGAATACCTCACAGTCATCCTTGTACACCATTTAAACCCTAGATTTGAAACACCCCTGCTTTGTGTCAGCTCACACAAAGCCTTCAAAACACATGAGATAGAATGTAAACACTAAACCTTTGACCCACTGAGGTCGTACTATAAACAACATCAACACACCACGCTGACACTAGCCAGCACAGTTTAAATACGCAAATGGCCATATCACGCTTAAGTAACAAACACACACTTAATAATCCTTAGCAACCACCGCTAGCCTAACACTAGGCTTCACACACAGCACAATTGGGGAACTAACATTGTTAGCCTAACACTACTAGGCCTCACAGTACACACAACAGTTAACACACACACTTTGGGAGCCTAACTTTCAGAGTACATCGCAACAGTATGCCTTACTTCACGTAACTTCGTAAGTCACATAACTTAGACAGATGCAGTAATAAATACATAAACAACTTTCATTGGCGTATGAATTAAATTACGAATATCTAACTGATATTAATTAGGCCACGGATCCATCGCGGACGGGACGCGGTAAGGTACCTGACTCAACTTGTTACTGTCAGTAGAGGGACTTCTACTTCTCTAGCTCTGTCGGTGAAATCGTTGTTGGCGCTCAGCTCAGAAGAACAGGACAGCAGATAACCAGCCGCATGCGCACTATAAACACAAGGTTAAGGTTAGCGATTAGATCATCTGATCTTGCTTGAAGATTTCGTCCCTCAAGATGGCGGACACACGATTTGCACAGTCACTTGCACATTGGTTACGATTATAGAGCAGGAAATAATATCCTGCTTTATGGTTACGATGTACAGTAAGAATCTCACAGGTTGCCTGGCAGCTATTAAATGAGCTCTGACAGTGATGTAGCATCTACACGACTCCTGACCAAAGTTCCAGCAGCAGGTAAGGGCAATTCATGGACGAGATGACGACGAATTTTTCAGTAAAACGCCGGAGTCAAGGAGGCGACGTCTGCACAGGCCAAGTGCTCCTCCAAGACTAACGCGTGCACCAAAGGGGTTTCAGAATCTCGAACGTAGGACGCTTCCTGTGTTGGGTTTCACGATGACAAACTTTCACAGAACAAAGGGGCTTTCTTTAACTTTTAAAACAAGGGCAGCATACTTCTCAGTTTCGCAAACCTGGTATCCTTACACGAAGAACCTTTTTGTTAGTTAAGAACACATTTTTACTTATAAGATTGTAACATTAAATAAACCTTCCACCTCTTTTAATTTCAACAAATAAATTTATACTCTTATCCAGTAAAAACACTACATTAAACGTTTACTGTGAGCTGAATTCAAAACATCAAATATTAAAGACCTCATAGAGATACTGAGAAAGGAAAGTGAAATCTAAGATCAAGAAATTCACCACGCTACCATCGGAGTTTATTGAGTGCATACAGCACAGGTTAGTTCGTAACCATTTACGTAAGGTCCGCATGGAAGACCACTCCCACTGGAGCCACAACGTCCTTCAGCCACATAAAACAAAGCCCCATTGACGTTATGTGAAGACCTCGGAACAGCAGCCGGAGTCTTATCCATGCAAACAAACTCACTACGTCCTTCGTGATTGTAGTAGCTTGCCACAAGGTAGCCAAAATATTCCCTGGTCCAATCATCAGGACAAAGATTACGAGCAGGGATCATCAACAGAGTAGGGCGATTCGTAGCTACACAGACGGCACATGGAACGTTATTGTCGTGAAGGTGGCGCCATTGAGTGAATGTTTCCATTTGGTATTCAGTTCCGTAGACCAGTGCTCTAGATTGATCGCTAGTACCGGCTTGAGGTTCGTCGTATATTGGGTCCTCAGGCATACATAGATAGTTGGAACCACTGCCTTTATGAGAGTAGTGTCCACCACCAGTAGTACCACTGTAGACTAACTTAGATGTAGATGGACATTCACTTCTTCCCCATCTCACAAAAACAGCTCCTCCCGAAGATCCATTTCTAACGGGTGGTCTCTCGGGTTCATTGGGCTCTTCTTGATCATCGTCGTTGTTGTGACCCCCTGAGCCACATCCATTGTAGTCACGTCCATCACGCCCATCTCGTCCCATGGTGCCAGGTGGACCTGGGGGTCCCTGTGGTCCTGGGCCACTTGGTGGACAAAGAAGGCACTGTCCGTAGAAAGGTCCCGAAGAAATGAGTTCATGAGCATCACTTCCACTAATGCCTGGACTACGGCGTTGACGTGTTGATTCTTTATTCTCAAGTTCCAATGTACTTCTTTTTTCCAATTCTTCTAGCCGCTCCTTTAATATTCGCAACTCGTTTTCCACACTACCATTCAATCCTTTTTGCCCTTCTCTCTGGTTCGGGTATCCATCAACTGTACTCACTAGGATGATGGCGCAACATATTCCAGCTGAGAGAATCAGGCACAGGTCAGAACAAGCCATTTTGATAACCTGTTATTCAAGAACGTTACTATATCTGTCGAAATTCTGGAAGTGATTGTCACATAGCTCTCACATTTAAATTTATTTCGTTATACAAGAACAAGTTGCAACATAGGCTACCTTACGTCACCCTCGAGTAACCAATCATTCCCCTGCCTTTAAGCGTGACCACCTAACAATTGCAATAACACTCAAGTCGGAGTGTTTAACGTATCTGATGACGATTCTTAATGGTGCCATACAGTTCATACAATTCTGTGTAACTTGGAAGGGCCCAACATAATCGGAGAGGGGCGGGGAGCTTGCATATATGTATATATATATATATAGAGAGAGAGAGAATAAAAACGCAAAAAGACGTGACAGGAAAGAAACTGAACTTCTGTTACTCCAAAATTTTATTAAAAACAAACGTTTCGGTCGTTCGACCTTCTTCAGTGTGGCGCTTGAAGTACAATGACTGTAGAAAAAAAAATGTAACATGCAATATACTGGCTCAACTTCTACTGCATTCAAAGTCCGTTTCCGAAATCACAAATCTGCCATGCTTACTAACAAAAAGACATGTGAGGTGGCCATTCACTTCAACAGTTCCCCTCACAGCTTATCCGATTTCGTTTTTACCCCATTCGAACAAATCCAAAGTACTGGCAATACCAATAGAAATCTCCTCAGACGTGAAATCTACTGGACAGCACAATTACAAACCCTTAAACCCTTTGGCCTCAACATAAGAAATGAACTGCACTCTCAAAAACGCATCAACTTTAGCTCTTAATCTTCTTTGCCCTTTGTAACTTAAGCTCATTTTTCCTCTTTACCTCTTGTAATCTGTCTTTATCTTGTTCAAGTTCAAGTTCAGTAACTTTCTGACATTTTTGCTTCTACAGTCATTGTACTTCAAGCGCCACACTGAAGAAGGTCGAACGACCGAAACGTTTGTTTTTAATAAAATTTTGGAGTAACAGAAGTTCAGTTTCTTTCCTGTCACGTCTTTTTGCGTTTTTATTCTCTCTAATTATGAAAGTTACTGCTTGGCATCCCTGGTGGATCCTTCTGTTAGGAGCACATTGTTTGGAACTGTTGCTATTTGCTATTCCAACCCTATATATATATATATATATATATATATATATATATATATATATATATATATATATATATATATATATATATATATATATATATATATATATATATATGTAGGCATGTTGTGAACAAGTCCTTTTGGAAACCTTTACAAAATGAAAACTGATAATTATCAAAACTCAGAGCATCGCTTTTCTTTGATATAAGTATTACTTTATAGTTTAATATTTTCTGCTATTTTAATATGATCAGGAGCTACACCGGTGTCAAGCTACCTGTTGATGACATGAGCAAGTGACTTAGAAACAAAATGCTTAACTCTTTTAACTATACCAGACTTGATACTATTGTAACAGCTTTATTGGGATGAAAGCAAGGCATGGAAATCTTTACAACTTCATTTTCATCTGTTGAAGTAAGAAACGTGTTCGAGGGATTACTCTAACTTAGGTGTAAGTATTGACATTTACTTCACTCTGTAATTTGGGGGCTAATATACAGGCCCAATTCTTATCAATTATTTCACCATTACCACAATTGAAGGAAGATGAATGTACACACATTTGCCTTTCGTATAGTATCTAATACAGTCCCACGTATACGTTTGAGATCATTTTTAAAACTGTAAAATTTACGAGCTTTTTTTTTTATTTTCTTAGCAATTTGAATTATGTGGTTCAAGTTACTTCGATAATGTTGAAACACTTTTCAGTCACCAGCAGTATTTCTGAACGGGGCTCATTGAGTTGATATCATTAAAAATTGTGGTGATTTTCAAGTAAACAAACACATGGCAATACTAACAATTAGCATAAGTAGTCAAGTTTCACATTCGATAGTTATAAAAACTGTCAAAATTTTCAAATTTTTGTGTTGTAGTGGTTGTGTTCATGTGAATATAGTACGAATATGAAAAGTGTCTGGTCACGGGTGCTCAAAAACCTTATTAAATAGTTAATTACCGTACCCACCATCAATGTTCCATTGTATGTAAAATATTGGGATCCTCTTAGTTTGACAATTTCTCGTTAGTATGTGAAGGGAACTTGACAGGGTTAGAAAAATTAAGTGAATTTCATAAAACGACTCAATGAGTCCGGTTAAGTATCTCTTATACAACCTTTTTTTTGTGCATTATACCACTACTTATCCAAGATTGTCATTTCGTATGATGTTTGAAGGTGGGGGGGGGGGGGGGGAATGCAGGAAAATTGGAAACATCATAATTATTACGAAATATAGTAAAAAAAAGTCAGTGTTGTAGGCGTTACGTGCATTTAAAATTTCGTAACGATTCAAAGCTGCGGAATTCTGCTCACAAAATGATTAACATTAATATCAGAAAAGTTCCTGGCACAGAGGTCATTATGATCAAAGTTTCCACGAGAACTTGTTCTGAGGGAGATAGGGAAATGATCGCTAATATCATGAATATAATAATATCATGAATACCCCAGAGATGAAAACCCTACTTTATGTTGTATTTGTTCAGATACTTTCCATTAGTGAAGCACCTCCATCTGTTACATGAGTAAGTTTTGTGATGGTTTTTGACAAAATTGTTTGAACACAGAATATTCAAGTCAAAAAATCAGAAGAACTGTTCTAAAACACAATCACAATTTTTAATATTCGATAAGTAATACGCTTTGTGAGAAGTTTCATTATTAAGTGAGTAAGAAGAAGACTGGTATTGCCATCCATTGTTATTAACTGTTGGTAGCACTAGATGAAGTAATATCGTCATGGGCTCAACATCTAATACTCACTTTCTACGATTTCGTTTGAGCGTTAGCTGTTTCGATCAAATTGAACCCCCCCCCCCCCCTTATGCAAATCCCACCATGCAGTCTTTCCACAAATGGTTAATTTCATGTTAAGGAAGTTCTTTTTTCGTACTAGTTACCGTTACACTTACACTGCCAGTAAGTGTTGTTTGTACTAACATTTATAAAGTATCAACCCTCACTGGGACCATTCATGTACACTACTTTCACCACCCATAACATGATGGGCAGCAGTAATGTCCATGGCTATGATCAAACTGTTTTCAAAGCTAGGCCATCCTCGAGCCCTATACTTCCAACATACATTCAACATAAAATAACTTTGTCATAGACTAAGTAGTCGCAAACTTGGGCCAACCACATTGTACTTTAATGTAGCGAACTGTGTAAAAGCTTATTTGTCATTATCAAAATAAAAGACATTACTCTGTAGGTGTAATGCCACAGCGCAAGAGCCATGTCTGTGTACTCCTAAATGTGCGAAAGCCTGTTTATTCGGCTGTACCGTCCATGCTTTTCGACGATTCATGTAGTTCAGTAGTCCTTGTTAAGTGAAGATTCGTGTGCTGCAATAGTTTCGAGGAGACTTCAGTTTAAGTTCAAACTACGATTTCAATTTCCCAATTGATATTTTAAGTTCTGGTTTTGATAACGATCAACTTTATTTTCCAGGATAAATGATGGTACCACTTACACTGAGCTGAGTCATTTCAATAACCTGTTATATTTAGCATCTCTGTCACGCAGAAGCCAACAATTTTTTAGGTATTTTCAAGTCGGCTCTCCCTTTGTTATATTCGTCAACCATTTTTAATATTACGTCACAATCAGAGTGACCAATAACTTCTTTCTATGTTTGTATCTTTGGATTTTCACTGAGCTGATAAAAACTCGCACAGCTATATCGGTCAGTTACATAAATAACGGATCGAATTTCAAGTTAACATGAAGCAACGGTGTCTAACCATTGTGGTACGGTACATTATGAATCAGAACAGTAACTGCACAGACAGATGATGTTTTCTTGTTTATTTTTCAAAAAAAATATTTTTTTTTATAAAAATGTAAGTTGATTCAAAACTTATTAATTACACAAAAAGCGTGTCAGGCTAATTTAACGGGCGCCACTCTAAGTATCCGCATATGTGTCCCTGTGTTAGGTTATTTCACAGCCCGGTATGGCCTTTTTTCTAGGGGGGTTATAAAGTTTGTGAAATTGATGTCAGAAAAACGGAACTGTCTGTTTCACACAATACCAGTATTGCATGTATTCACATTTTCTTTTATAACCCGTTTAATGTATTTGATGTTGTTGACCATTTTTGGTGAGTTTGTCTCAAGTTCGGATGTATGTTTCTTCTTTCTTTTGTTTTTTAATGGTTCACCTTATCAACTAAGGCCAAATTTTTTAACAAAGATCGTTGTACCTCGGTGTCAGGGCAAAGTGTATATATCTGTATTACTTTAAAGAGCAAGTGACTCAGTCTTTGTGGTAAGTTGTTTGTTGAAAGTACCTCGTTCTCTTCCCATTTGTACCGGTATACCAATAACATTTTGATCTCAGTATCTTACGATCTGCCAAACAATAACGAAATGGCCGCAATTCACTTTTACCGGATTTCCCCCCCCCCCCCTTTTCTTTTTTTTTTTTTTGGTCCTCTTGACAGGACAATCGTGGATTTATGTTGAGACTGAGCTTAAATCCCTGTTGATTGAAGCATGGAGCCCTATTATTGAAGTCTCCAGTGGCCGGTGATAGATGTTAAAAGTACCTTTTGTCCACGTTCCCATTACCTGAATATATACCGTCTGTTTATGATGCAGGGAACCATAACCTACAACCTCCGTCCATTTGACTTGAACAGACAGCTAGTAATCCTCCTATTCAGTGGAGGCCACACAGTCTATTCATTTCTCTTATGATGTCTTTTCAGGCTGAGTTTAGCTCACACAAAGTATCTTCCATCGTGCCCCAAAATAACGTAATGCTCTGAGCCACTTTATCGGCGGGTTTCCCCCGTTTTTCACCCCGTTTTTTTTTTTTTTTTCTTATCTTGAAGCGACAATCATGGTAGCCCTGGTACAATTGAGTCCTTTTCCTTTGTTGATTGAAACCTGGAGCTCTGTAATTAAGTCTTTCGTGGTATGATAATCTATGACCTTAAATGTTTCCACTGTCTCAGTTGTTTTCCGTGGAAGAAATACAGTGAATCAGGATGACATGCTGAGGTGATATTGAAAACTTCACCACGGTGAGAATTTTGAAGGGTACAATCACACGACCGTGCTATAATTTAGCATTACCAGTCAATTTTTTTTTATTTTTTTACGGCCAGTAATTTGTGACCACTGTCAAAAGCTTTGAATTCTTTGCCCTGGATTTTACTGGACGTGCATGCGCAAATACAAATTAGTACTTATTTGAATAGATCAGGCTGAATCATTGCTTACTTCTTTACTGTCCAAACAGAGTTCAGTTGTGTATGTGACACATGGGGAGCGTCTTAATTTGACCCATTTGTCGTCAGTATGTGAAGGAAACCGTTGAGTAATGAGTTGAAAAAAATAGATAATTTCACAAAACAAAAGTAGGTGCCCCTTAACGGAGAAGAGGTATTGGGGTATACATTTTACAGAGCATAGATAGAACTTTTTGCTATTTCTTCTTCGAAATCGGGTGTAAGCATACCTCCTCAACAGAGGTGTGACAAAAAAAAAATGATTTGCTCACTGCAAATTCAGTCAGAAACTGTAACAGCAGATAAAAAAAAAACGTTATTTTTGCTACAATTTTTCATACGTTGACATATATTGGACACGTGTTTTATTCCTCTTCCCAGCTTTGCACATGGAATGCTGTCTATTCAAAGGGTGATCAATCTTTACTTGCAAAGTTCAAGGAAACATTGATGACCTTTAAGCTAACGTTTCATGACCAAAGCTAAGGAGAGGGCATAAAACACCTACTCACACATGCATGAAAAGTAAAAATTAAAAGAGACTCACTGAGTTGTTTCATGAAACTCACTAAATTTTCCAAACCGGTCCTGTCAGGTCTCCTTCATATTCTAATGACAAATTGTCAAACTAAGAGAATCCCCATGTGTCGTACACAAAGGAACATTAATGACCGATTAATGAACGATTCACTTTTGGTTTTTGAAAATCCGTGATCAGACACTTTTCACAGCAGTACTGATTCACATGGACACAGCCAATGCAAGTCAGGATCAAAAATTCAAAAAATTTTGACCATTTTTCGTAACTATTGGATGTGAAACTTGACTAGTTATGCTCGTTATACTCGATACTTTGTTGCTGTTAACCTTTGCCCCTTTCGCGTTCCATATGCATCTGTATCTTCTGCACGTGGTGTAAGGTACTCTTTCGGTCACACCCAGTTGTCCCCGTAAGTATGCATTATGATTCACATTTCTTTCCAAGGTATCCTACAAAATAAAAGAACAAAAATAGCCTGCGACACGAAAGGAGCATTTTGTGGAACGTGAGTCAGGCCTACTTCATGTAGTGATTTGTACTGCAAAAAAAAAAACGATTTCATATTGTAAGAAAAATTTGGAGAAAAGGACATGTACCCAACGTCGACAAATCTCCAAAAATTATTTTTCAAAGGAAACAACTGCCCCTCTCACACACAATAGCTACATCACTGTGTTCAAGAATTTGATCACATACAATATCTTCTTAAAGACTGCCTATCATTTCTTGGTGGGGTCATCATACTGAAATCCAGTTTTGTTTTTTTTCAGTAACAGTTTTATATTCAGGAATCTCCTTGAAAAAGACTCGTGAAATTGTGAATGAACAATATATAGCAAAATGTCAAGACTACAAAAATTCCTTGTTGTATTCATTTTTCGTGTTCATTTACGACTGAGCGAAACGGCTGATCACCATGGTCTAAAGAGAATTAATGTATTCATTCATTCTCAGATAACTTATTTTAGTCTTTCGTCATCAAATGAACCAGTTGGAAAATTTACAGTAATTTAATCGGGGAGGAAATTCTAAATATTACATGGTAGCACACCGCTTTTAATTGCCTCATTGACTTACACACTAGATCTAAACCGTAAAAGTAATGTGGTCCCAAAATCCATGTGGAAGTTTTCAACAAGTATAAGCTAATATTGTGGAAAGATGACAAATTGACCGTTCGTGTACTTTTAATTTTCCGTTTCCTAGTGGTTAGGTTTTTTTTAAGTAGAGGCTTATGTCGAATTTTCGTCCCGACTTCTGTGTTAGTGATCACGTCTGGGCTAAAAAATTTTGTTCCGACTTCTAAAAGTCCTTACAACATCTAAAATTGTTCAAATTGACTCCATTTTTGCACTGTATATGGCCAATAGTTGTAGGATAACATATCGGAATGAAACAAATATCCAATATAGGGACTTTTATAGAGGGTGACGTTGAACAAGTGCAGAGGAACCTCCAATCACACAAGGTGCCGCGTACATTTCTCATTCACGAACCACGGTTTCCCGGGATGGACAGCAGTCCGGCGGGATACATGTACGGTGAGTGATAGAATTGAAAAGGGGGCGCTGTATGGCTGTTGCTGTGACGATTAAGTAAATTACAGAAAGAAGAGCTGGTGAAGTAATGCGGGTTTAATGCATGTAATGGGCTTAAATGGCAGAACAGCGCTTAGCAAGGACTGAGTAGGCTTTTACCTGAAGTAAACATAATCTGGTAGTTGTCGTCTGCAACAGGTTGCAGGGAACAAAAGAAAAAAATGAGCGGTGTCGTAACTGACAAATCATTTCCAGTCGTCGGGGGAAATAAATAATTTTTCTTTCTTTTGTCGGTCGATGTCGCATACGACATTATAAAATACAAGTTGTATGTTGAAACATGAAAAAGAATTTGGATATGGCTATTTAAGAACGTAAATGGAAACATCTCATTTAGTTGTCAAAAAATTGACCTCTGCCTCTTCAGCTTCGTTCATATCTCCATCCAACAACGGCCCCATGTTCTGATACACCATTCTGTGTCTTGATTTCGAAGAGATATCCAGTCGTTTTGATTTATTAGTCTGTGGTTCTGACTTGCACTTCTGTAATCTCAACAAAGCAACAAAGCGTTGTTTTATGTAATCCTATTCATGGGGTGTAAAGCAGGTGTGAATAACGGTTACTCAGTTGGATACTATAATGTTGTGTAGAGATGATCGTTCTTTGTCACTCAACTCAAATGGGTCATACAAAGATCGGCCTTCCGGTGCTAGCCCAAGTTTATTAAAGTGATTGCGTGTGTACTGAAAACCAAAAAGATAAGATTATGTTTGATCTTAACTTTTTCTTTATTTTTAAATGTATACGCGAGGACAGTGCGAGGTTAAACATAAACGCACTATGTCTTTCAGTGGAGGAAAATGCCAGTAACTACTTCGAAAAGCAACGGGATTGGCATAAAACAGTAAAAAACAGAATCATATTGAAATAACGGCCTCCTTACTATAACTATAACCTATATATATACATATATATATGTTGTATATATATATATTATATGGGGTATATTAATATATATATATATATATTTGGGTGAGTATATATATATATATATATATATATATATACATATATATATATATGTATGCAATATATAAGTACGAGGTAGATACATTATATAACTAGCTGTTATAGTGGGAGATTAATACTATATACACAGTGATATAACACACCTATTGACATATATTACTAAACTCATGACTCACTATCTGACATATTGATAGTATACCACCAAATTTATACTACTCCTTATATATATGATTACTTATATAGCCATAATCTAATATGACAAATAGCTATATATCTTTTTAATCTTTTGGTCGAGACCCTGGCAATATGGGCCCGTTCGTGGTCAGACGGAGCCTGCAACCGGTCCGACGGTATCAGAGAGCTACCTTCGCACGCGCCTCATCATCTCAAGGCAAGGGGGAAGAGTGAAAAATTCAGTTGGATATACAGGGTTACATGGAGAACAGCTCGGCACTGATTTTGGGATTCCTGGCAATAACGACACATGACTGTAGGGACTTTTTACACAATTAGATTTTTAAGGGAATTTGTCAGTCTGATAGTTCCCCCCCCCCCCTCCCTTCGCTTTGAAATCGCCTTGACGTTACTACATCTCAGCTGGCTATACCATCATCACAGTATGTCTAGCTGCTTTTGGTTTTTGTCGTTGTCTTGCGGATAGAGGAAAATGGTGAGCGTTCGACGATGAATAGTAGGACGAGGGCGTATGGCAAGCCGTTTTAACATTTACCTCGCAATTCCACTGAAGTGAAATACATACTAACTGCCATTAATGAAATACAATTCAACTTAAGCTAAACGCAATTCTGCTTAAGTGAAATGCTATTTTTAAGTGGAATTCAATTTTACTTAAGTGGAATACAATTTCACTTAAGTGAAATAGCATTTAGCTTAAACTAAACAGAACGGCGGTTTAACATATTTAGCTGACGTAAAATGGTTTCCACTTGGCGATAGAATGACGTTTGTATACGTAGGCTATTTAGGGCATGTCCTATTTGACTTGCCCAATCAAAGCCTTCCGGGAGCTGGCCAATCACATTTCACTTAAGTCGAATAGAATTAGCATTTTATTAGAAATTCCACTTAAAAGAAATAGAATTCTACTTAAGTGGAATTCAATTCAACTTAAGTGAAATAGAATTTAGCTTAAGTGAAATACGGTAGCGATCCATGTCATTCCACTTAAGTGAAATTGAATTCCACTTAAATGGAATACATTCCACTTAAGTGAAATGCATTTTACTTAAGTGGAATGCATTTCACTTAAGTGGAAAACAATTTCACTTTAGTGGAATGCATTTTACTTCAGTGAAATGAATTCCACTTAAGCGGAATGCATTTCACTAAGTGAAATTCAATTTCACTTAAGTGGCATTGAATTCTACTTAAGTGAAATGTAAGTGGAATTGCGAGGTAAACGTTAAAATGGCTTGCCATAAGGGCGGAGGTGTGTGGAGTTCGGCATTGGGACAGGTCAAGATGATGAAAGAGGCTAGTCTGAAACATTTGAAACCCTTTACCCTACAAAAAAAAAAATTGTCCTTCTCCGGCTCAGCAAGTACCGTAACCATCAGGGAATGATTCTCGGATAGAGTAGACATCTAACTGTGTATAGTGCATATCAGTGTATCTTGCACTTTGATATCATATATTATCATGATTATTACTTTAATGCCATTAACTTAAACTCTGAACTATCTGATTATCAAAACTCGGTTGTGGTGAAGACAAGGAGAAGCAGTCGCCCCGGTAAAATGTTTATCCGGAGTGAATATTATCCGAGGTCCGTATACTTGAATTAAGCAACAACAAACCAAAGTTCAAAGAAGTCCTAACTCCATGTGTAATGTCGACTTGAATTCAGACTAAAGGCAATGGATGTCAGGGAAATTTAACGTAATTTTTTGAGTCCTCTAAATTTGAGCAGAAGAGAATCTGTTGTTGAGGTTAGGACTAAGAAGGAAAATGCAAAAGAAAACACAATGATGTCCTCAGATTGTATGTGAAAACAACATATGTGTGTATCTGCGTGTGTGACGATGGCGTATAAACAAGATACCTCAAGAAGCCAGGATAGTTGCTTGAACTTGAAATTTGATGTTTAGGTAGTTCATTAAGAGCAAATGATCCCTATTCCTTTTCAGGTAGGTCAAACTGAATGTCATTAGGGGTCACCAATGGCAAAAGTCTGAACTTCATGAAAGGAAATGTCAGGACTTTCAGTTTGACAATGTTGAACGAGAGATTATGATGAGCACCATCACCATTTTCATGTGTTGTTTACCCTCTAAGACACTGCAATTTGAATGTTCCTAAAAATTAATCAGAAAGCTGCCATTCTGAGATTGTGATGACATAACCTGACCACATTTGATTGAAAAAAACTTTTTAGTTATCATTATATATCAATCTAATTTTAACAGCTAAGCAGAGACTCAGACCAGTCTATTGATGATTTGATTATTGCATGATACACCTCAGTAATTCCACAGAATTACATCAGTGCAGCGGGCCCCCTTTATTATGGGGTCCCTGGGTTTGCCCCGCCCGAGCTCATAGGCGTTACGCCGCTGATTCTGAACATAGTTTACTCTTGATAAGTAGCTGATCTCTGTCATGTTTTGGGGAGGTCAAAAGTTACACGAGGTCAGGAGAGATCATAGTTTAGAAACCTTGTATCTCTTATAACTCAGTATCTTCAGAAGGGAATGTTGCTGAAACTTCAAACCGGCTTAATGTACAGCTTTTCCATTGTTACTGAACGATCCTTTGCTACTTTTCATGGAGGTTAAAGGTCATTTGAGGTCTCCAGAAATGTAGGTTTGAAAACCGTTTGAGGAAGATATTTCAGGAGGTTGAACTTCAAACTGTTAACATTGGCATCTCTTAATGAGTAGATGATCTACGTAATTTTTTTTTTTTTTTTTTTACGATGGTCAAAGGTATCATGAGGTCAGTAAAAGCCATCGTTTCAAAACCTGGTTTGAACATGGTATCTCAAGACAGAAAAGGTGATTGAACTTTAAAAGTGGTATGTTGGCTATCATTTGTTCTTTAGTAATATTGGCAAGGAATCACAAACTCTTTTAACTTTCTGGTTTTATAAAAAAAAAAAAAATTCTGCTTAGAGTATGGGAAAACTACCTCCCACTCACGAATTGAAGTTACATTGTAAACATTCTAAGTTTCCCCTAAAGAAATATTACTCTAATGCCATGAAATATGCATATACCTTTCATTGTCATCACATGGCGAAGAAGTGACAGGTCGGTTTGGCTGGACTGTAAAACTTGTTACCAGGTATAATTGCTTCCGGCAATCATTGAGCATTGGGTACTGCATTCTGTTCTTTTTTTTGTTTTACTGTTTATTTCATTTTTCCTTCGCTTTTCGCTTACTTGTCCTATTTTTTTTTTATTTTGTAGTGGATGAACATAGGGCCATGGCCTCTATGTTCCCCTGCCTACGCCAGTGATGATGTCAACGTAAAAGGGTAGAAACACAGATAGGTACGATAGCAACAACGGTAGCTTTTCGATAGGAAGCCCATTCTGAGAATCATGTCCTTGAGAAAAAGGGGAGAAAAGGGGGGGGGGGTGGACTCACTCTGGGGACATTCTGACCCAGAACATTTTCTTTGCGAGAACCGATGACGACGCTTCGCTCATAGAATCATCCCTTAATTCTCAGCCCTCTCCCATTCCAAAAGCCAATCTAGTAGAGACGTACTGTCTTTTCGCCCCCCCCCCCCCCGCCTTCGTCGAGAGTCTCTTGGCTACAGACAACACTTGTGACGTCACTGGTTATAAAGTTACAACTGCATAAAATCCCAATAATATTAAAAGAACAGTTCTTCATACAAAAAAAAATACTAACGGCATTATTCCAAGGAGCTACACTTGTTTGGGAAGTCCCACTTCTAGGGTAATTTTCATCCAAAAATTTGGTGCTTTGCTCTATGGAACGTCAAAAGGACGAAACATGTGTGCTACTTCTAATTAGGGAGGTATTACTACTGATTAGGGAGATACTAGTACTGATTGGGGAGCCACTACTACTGATTAGGGAGCTACCACCCCTTACTGTAGAGCTGCTACTACTAACAAGGGAGCTACCACTACTGATTGGGAAAATACTACTGATTAGGGAGCTACTACTGATTAGGGAGGTACTTCTACTAATAAGGAAAGTACTACTACTCAATAGGGAGCTAATACCTCTGAGCTACTACTACTGACAAGTGAGCTACTACTGCTGATTAGGAAGCTAAAATTACTAATTAGGGTGCTACTACTACTGATTAGGGAGCTACTACTACTGATTAAGGTGTAACCACTACTAACAAGAGAGCTACAACTACTAACAATGGAGCTACCAATACTGATTAGGAAGGTGCCGGTGCTAAGGGAGCTGCTACTAGTGAGTAGGGAGCTAATACTACTGATTTAGGAGTTACTGGACCTAACCAGGGAGCTACCTGTAACTAAGGCCCGACTATTGTAATTGAAAGATTGAGCTATGGATAATCTTTTGTGTGAATTGTGAGGGCATACAACCCCTAAAGGAAAACCCAGGGTTTCACTTAAATGTTCTGATGCATCTACGACTGCTAGCTATGGAGCTAATACTACTAACAAGGGAGCTACCACTTCTGATTGGTAAACTACTGATTAGGGAGCTACTACTACTGATTAGGGAAGTACTACTACTGATTAGGGAGATACTACTACTGATTAGGGAGCTATTACTACTGATTAGGAAGCTACTACTACTGACAAGGGAGCTAAAACTACTGATTGGGAAGAAACAACGGGTTAGGGAGCTACTACTACTGATTAGGGAGGTACTTCATCTAACCAGGGAGCTTACTAACCAGGGAGCGACTACTGAAATTGCGAGATGGCGCTATGTGGATAATTTGTCTGAAGGAAGTTGTGTTCACCAGCATGGTTGGCCCTGCCCGAAATAATGCGCTATTACTACTGATAAGGGAGCTACTACTACTGACAAGGGAGCTACACTACTGATTAGGAAGCTACTACTACTGATAAGGGCGCTACTACTACTGATTAGTGAGATACTACTACTGATTAGGGAGATACTACTACTGATTAGGGAGATACTACTACTGATTAGGAAGCTACAACTACTGATAAGGGAGCTACTACTACTGATAAGGGAGCTACTACTACTGATTAGGGAGATACTACTACTGACAAGGGAGCTACTACTACTGATTAGGGAGATACTACTACTGATTAGGGAGATACTACTACTGATTAGGGAGATACTACTACTGATTAGGGAGCTATTACTACTGATTAGGAAGCTACTACTACTGATAAGGGAGCTACTACTACTGACAAGTGAGCTACCACTACTGATTAGGAAGCTACTACTACTGATAAGGGCGCTACTACTACTGATTAGTGAGATACTACTACTGATTAGGGAGATACTACTACTGATTAGGAAGCTACAACTACTGATAAGGGAGCTACTACTACTGATAAGGGAGATACTACTACTGATTAGGGAGCTATTACTACTGATTAGGAAGCTACTACTACTGATAAGGGAGCTACTACTACTGACAAGTGAGCTACCACTACTGATTAGGAAGCTACTACTACTGACAAGGGAGCTACTACTACTGATTAGTGAGATACTACTACTGATTAGGTAGATACTACTACTGATTAGGGAGATACTACTACTGATTAGGAAGCTATTACTACTGATAAGGGAGCTACTACTACTGATAAGAGAGCTACTTCTACTGATTAGGGAGATACTACTACTGACAAGGGAGCTACTACTACTGATTAGGGAGATACTACTACTGATTAGGGAGCTACTACTACTGATTAGGGAGATACTACTACTGATTAGGGAGCTATTACTACTGATTAGGGAGTTACTACTACTAACAAGGGAGCTAAAACTACTGATTGGGAAGAAACAACGGGTTAGGGAGCTACTACTAATGATTAGGAAGCTACTACTACTGACAAGGGAGCTACTACTACTGACAAGGGAGCTACTACTACTGACAAGGGAGCTACTACTACTTTTATTTGTAGCTGATCGGCATTGTCGCCATGGAAGAATTCCCTTCAATCGTTGTGTGTATAAAACAATAAATATAGACTTACCGATAACATAGGTTTCGTCGATAAAATGTCTGTGCGAGGAAAGTATAGGTTTTCAGTGAAATGTGCGCGTATGATGTACATGGTGTCTACAACAATAAGACTTTTCGGTAATATAGTCTTGCAGATAAATGCCCTAATATATGATAAAGTTTTGCTGTCAGTGAAATGTATAGCCACACGTTGGGTTTGTGTTAGTGTATTGTATACGGCCAGTAAAGAGCGGCGTCTAAATATAGTTTTCGATAACACAGTCTTGTCAATAAATAACAGTGTGATGAAAGTACACGTATTTTGTGATAATAGAGTGAAATGTTTACGTATATACACACGTACGGGGCTGGGGTCAGTGTATTGCACAGTGCGTACTAAGCGGTCTAAACTACGTTGAATACAAACCATTCGGTAAAAAATATAATCTTGCCGATAAATATCGGTTTGATGAAAATAGGTTTTCTACGAGTTAGATGTGTACGTTTATACGAGATTACGTGACTTGCACAAGGGATACTGAACTGCGTGTATGAAACGATATTCAAACTGCAATTAATGCAAATATTTCATCAATTTTTTCTGAGGTTACAGTGGTAGTTGAAAATCTCTCAAAAAATTGGGATAAAACTGCCGGTAATCAGAGCGTAAAAATTGTTGGAATAACTCTTTTGGAACTTTAATTTCTCGTGGAAAAGAAAATGACCGCAATAGATGGAAAACATTGCATCAGATTTTGTCTAGGATTATCGGATGTGGTATTTTCAAAAAAAAAAAAAAAAACGTTATGACGTTTGAAAATTAAAACTGTTGAATTAAAGGTAAGATAAGGCCTTTCAAATATACCAAACTGGCAGGCAAAGAAGATAGCTTTAGTCATTGTCAAACCATTCAGTCTCACCAGTAAACATCTGCAAAGCTTCATCTCATCGAAACATTATGCATGTGATGAGTAAAGGGTAGATGCATCATTTAAATTTTGAAACTTTGGGGTACACAAATTTATTGTTGAGCAACAAATAGCTGAATTGCTATCTGTGAGAAACATTTCTTAAAAAGAAGGCTACTGACCGTCCTTATTTTGAATAATCTTTCATTCCATGTTCACAAACATTTGTCTTAAAACTATGGTTGTTTTCTGTAAAACAAAGGCTTCATTTCCCTTTAACTTTCTAGAAATTACAATAGCGTAAATGGTAAGAGCAATCCGGGTTTTTACCATTTTCTAAGTAGAACTTTTTACTCATTAATTGAGAAATTGAAGACATGAGATCCCTCTTTCAATGCATCCCGCCTTAGATGCATGAGTTCAGGACATCGGAGAAGTGCTTTTCTTACCATCTGATGGGAGCTGTGACGCTATAAGTTTTCTGTTACGCGGTGCGCCAACTAATGGTGGCGCTCTGCTTAGGGAGCCCCTAGGGAAAGCCCTGCCCACGAGGCGCACGTGTGTAAGGGCTTTGCCCCTGGGCAGACTCCACCTTCTGCTGGAAACCATGCAGTTGATATTCGCGGTGTATCATAGCAATGGCGTATAGGCAATATGTGCGCCCAGTCATTACACTCTTTGCATTGCCGTGGGGATTTCTGTACACTCTAATCACGTTCGTGATCTTTAAATTTGCCTAACCGACGAAAGTTGTTTTTGTTTTAGTTTTCCGTGATTATAAAGTTTCGTTGATGTTTTTAAAACATTCGAGACGTCCCGCCAGGAATTGCCTTGTTTTATTCTTTTCGTGGATTGCTTTTTACATTGCAGACATGATCCTGTTTTAAGGCTGGGAACATGCAGCTCGAGTACATCAGGGAAGTGAGTTTCCTGCCATCTGGGAATTTGAAAATCTCTCCCTCCAACCAGTGGTGGCGCTACGCTTAGACAATCCTGCCGTTACTCACCGCCAATGTAATATGTACATATGATCGAGCCCTTTTTGTGAAGACTGCACCCATCCTTTATAAAATTCTGGATCCCCCCTGATAAGGTATTCCCGCCACTCAGTTTGAAAGAACAATTATATGTATATGATATTGTTTATGTTGTGACGAGCTTGCATAAAACCATTGAATTTCAATACGTATATATTTCAAAAGTCACTGAAAATGTGAGAAAATGTAGATTTTTCCATAAACATCGGTTGCCGATGGGTTTTTACCAAGTTACGGGGAAAAATGTTTGGTCATAGATTTGTAGTAAGTGACTATCATCCTATAATTGTTGCTTAAGTTGTGGGTCAGATGTTTAGAATCTCTTAGTTTGACAGTTTACTATCACCACATGAGCAATGCTCAACAGGTGTGACAAAATATCACGAAATTTTGGAATCAACTTAAAGAGCCACATCAAGGTTGTTAAAAGGTAACAAATAATGTACACAAAATTTCCGATGCCTCTGAATACTTAAGTGAAACCCTGTTAGGGGTTGTTTTCCCTCACAATTCGCACAAGAAATGTTCCATAGCGCCATCTTTCAATTTTAACGGTTGCGCCCTAGTTACATGTAGCTCCCTGGTTAGATGCAGTACCTCCCTTCTCAGTGAGTGGTAGCTCCCTATTCAGTAGTTGTAGTTCCCTAATCAGTAATAGTAGCTTCCTAATCAGTAGTTACCAGCTCCCTTGTCAGTAGTAGTAGCTCCCTAATCAGAGGTAGTAGCTCCCTAGTGAGTAGTGGTGCCTCCCTTATCAGTAGTAGTAGCTTCCTAGTCAGTCATTGTACCTCCCTAATCAGTAGTAGTGCCTCCCTAATTAGAAGTGGTATTCCTGATTGGGTCTTTTGACGTTCCATAATGCTCTGCGATGACCAATGGTCTCGCTACGCTGAAAATCTTATAACAAGTTCAACTCTAGCTTTCTCAAAGTTTACTCCCCTCCCCCATTGTTTTCCCATCTGATATATGTTACAGTTTTTAACCAACTTTTTTTTTTTTATTCTTCTCAATGGAGAAATTGCAGACATTAGATGATTCGTTCAAGGCTGGGTACATGCTCAACACACGCGAAATGCCGTTTCCAGCTAGATAGCGAGACAGAAGGTTCGCGAAACCGAAAATATGAAAAAGTTTCTCGAGACCGAAAGTCCACGAGACGGAAAATTCAAAAGGGCTCACAAGACCGAAGATTCACGGGACCGAAAAAACCCTCCTATACTCAACTGGCTCTGCGTGAAGTGATGCTAGTGCTAAAAAAATCAACTCTGGAGGCGAGATATGAAAATGGGAAGTAGAATGGAGTTATGGTACCTCTAAGACATATTAGCCCTCTTTTTTATCAGATGCTCTTCTTTGGCGAGAATCTCAGCAACTTTGGCAACCGATTATTTAGAGAAAATTGAAGATGGTCGTTGGGGCTGAATTAGATATTTGTATGTTATAAGTAGTGGTGTAAACAGCAGTAATAGTACTGAGGCCTAAACGAAGAAGATAAATGCAGGCAAATTTTACATTCAAAGACTGCACACACAAAAACCATAATTCAAAGAGAGAAAGTAGTAGAAATCTTCTGATAGATGCCCCCCCCCCCTCCCCCTTGCATAGTTCATCAGTGATTCTGCATATAACAGCTCTCCACGATTCTATATAGATTCATATCGAGGTCTAGCGGACCTTCGGTCTCGTGGACCTTCGGCATCGCGTGAACCGTCGGTCTCACGGGCTGAAATCTTATTGGGGAAGAAGTATGAATAGATCAAACGTACAGGCGGTATCGCAGAAGACTTCCATTGATATTAATTTGATTGTACGTGAAAAAAAAAAAAAAACGAGTACAGACTCAAGCTAGCTAACTACTGAAATACATATATGAATACACCATCTTGGATCAAAGGTTGTTACCGTAAAGTTAAAGAATAAAAGAAAAAGGTGATCAAAAAAGTGTTTTACACCCTTAGACAAAAGGGGTATTTGTGCAACAGGAAGAACTCTAACATGGTAGGCTTCGATAATTTACTGGAAATACTTCAGAACCCCTTGGGAACCCTTGCTCACATTTTCTCCCCTCCCTGCCCTCCCGCCTTCCCACAGGGTAACCTTTTGCCTGTCAAGAACAAATTTTCACTTAAAGTGTAAGGTTATAACCTAAATAATCTTTCCACCACTTTTATCTTCAATATATTCGCTTACTGTAAGCTGCATTCGAAACATCAAATATTAAAGACTTAGTAAACATATTGATAAAGAAAAGTGATTCTATGATCAAGAAATTAATCATGCTACCACCAGTATTTCTTCAAATTTATCTTGTACATACAGCACAGGTTAGTTCGTAACCATCTACGTAAGGCCCGCAAGGAAGACCACTCCCACTGGAGCCACAACGTCCTTCAGCCACATAGAACAAAGCCCCATTGGCGTTATGTGAAGACCTCGGAACAACAGCGGGTGTTTTATCCATGCAAACAAACTCAGTGCGTCCTTCGTGATTGTAATACTCGGCAACAAGGTAGCCAAAATATTCCCTGGTCCAATTATCAGGACAAAGATTACGAGCGGGGACCATCAACAGAGTAGGGCGATATGTAGCTACACAGACGGCACATGGAACGTTATTGTCGTGAAGGTGGTTCCATTGAGTGTATGTGTCCATTTGGTATTCAGTTCCGTAGACCAGTGCTCTGTTTTGGCCGCTAGTTCCGGCTTGAGGTTCGTCGTATATCGGGTCCTCAGGCATACATAGATAGTTGGAACCACTGCCTTTATGAGAGTAGTGTCCACCACCAGTAGTACCACTGTAAACTAACTCAGATGTAGATGGACATTCACTTCTTCCCCATCTCACAAAAACAGCTCCTCCCAAAGATCCATTTCTAACGGGTGGCTCATCGGGCTCGTCATGGTCATCAACGTCGTTGTTGTGACCCCCTGAGCCACCTTTACATCCATTCCAGTCACGTCCATCACGCCCATCTCGTCCGGTGGTACCAGGTGGACCTGGGGGTCCTTGTGGACCTGGAACACCTGGTGGACAAAGAAAACATTGCCCACCGTAGAAAGGAGTAAAAGGCCCCAAGGGACTGACGTCACCTATAGGCCCATGAGTATCGCTTCCACTATTGTCTGCATTACGGCGTTGACGAGTTGATTCTTTATTTTTAAGTTTCAATGTACTTCTTTCCAGTTTGTCTAGCCGCACCTTTAATTCTTGTAATTCTTTTTCTACACTACCATCAATTCCTTCTTGCTCTTCTGTCAGGTTCGGGTAACCGTCAACTTTATTGACAATGGTGACGGTTAGACATACTCCACTCCACACAATCAGCCAAAGAACAGGAGAGGCCATTTTGATAACCAGCTATTTTAGAATTTTCTCAGTGTAGCAGTTGAACGTTCTAAAGTGAGACTCATCTGACTGTCATTTTTACACTTGTTTAAATACAAGTTCAAGTGGCAAACTTTCACCAAAAAGAAGTTAACAATCTTTTCTTTGCCAAGTTTCAGACAAAACTTTGGTTACTTTCTCGTAAACAGATCGCCTTAAAGGTCTTGGCCAAAGGTGAAATTATGTAAAAAGGAAAAGAAAAAACAACAGACAGGACACAGATAAAGCGTTAACTGTAAGATGCATGTTGTGAGGTTTGTCAGTAGGTATAAGTTTACTAGACCCCCATCTTCGTGACCTTTCCCTTTTCCTTATCTTGAAACTACGATCCTTTTTTTTTTTATTCCTTGTTAAATGGTCTCCCATAGCATAGATCTGTTACCTAGATATGGAGAATGCGTTATGGCTTGAGCAGATTTTTACGCTGTAGATTTATTGCTTTCAAAACAAATCGTTTTTTGTCTTATTAACGACAAATGGTGGTCGACTGAATCCCTCGCCTTACCTACAATAAATTTCTTCCCTCACAGGTCACGGTAAATATAAGACTGTGGGATAGTATTTTTTCAACTCTTGGAACACAAGTTACCTAGCTTGTCATGTCCGAAAGAACCCTCTGGTCAGAGTAACTGACGTACAAAAACCACTTTATCGCGGTGCAGAATAATATCAATGACCAACCACAATCATGCATGTCTCATGCATGGCTCACCCATATGACATGAATTATTTTGTTTTTAGACACTACACTTCTGCGAAAAGTAATTCGAATCGATTCATATCGAAAACATGCCTGACTTTTTCACATAGGCCGGCTAAAGAAATATTAATCGTTGAAAGTGCTGCCAAAATAAGATAACACAATATTCTTATCTTAGATCAAATGTTGTATTTTTTCTGTCATTGTGGTATCGTGACACGGTTGCGACCAACAGTCTATCCGAAAATACCTACTGTGACGTGACCCATTCTCTGACGTTCACTCCAAATGGAAAGTGTCAACAAATGACATTTCGCGGAACTGAGGCTGACGCGCCATGCCCAGCTATTTGTTGAACTTAAAATAAGGCTTTCTTTTTCCATATCATAGCAAAGTAAGTGGACACTGTGACCTCATCCCCTTGGAAATGAAGCATTTTGTATGTGTTATGTAAGATATTAAAAAAAGCATTACCTAATAGACGGACGCCGCTGTTGTCCACGTTTCAAACAGTGTCTTCAAACTTTTGGAATACCTGATTCATTTAGTGAATTTTTCCGTATTTTTCGATCAGAATTTGCAGATGACGACATAAGCTTTCCATTAAGACCAAAAATTACGAAGTTTAACTTACCCAATCATCTATAATCAACAATTCAGGATACAGCTATTTTAAAGTGATTGCGTGGGTAGGCAAAAAGCAAAAACACTGAAATTTCATCTTCAAAAGTTTGATAAGGCATTTAATTGCACAATTCGGACAATCTTCGAAAATAAATAGGTTTCAGTTGGTTACTTCTGTCAAATGATTTCAAATTCTTCTAACATAACGACAGAAAGTGTATTTAGTGGTTGACAGTTTTCATTTAAATCAACGGTGTGCTTTTTTGAACAAGCCAATTGGAAGTATACTAGTGTTGAATGTTCAGTGTCAAAACAACTCAGGATCACTGACAGCGCAATGTTGTGATCAGTTCGTACTTTACTTGTAAATACAGTGCTTCCTTTCACCAAATACTACAATTCCCGATACCTACCAAGGAGCGACGACTTGAGTAGTATGTTTTTGATACACCGGTGAGACCTGCAATGTTGCATATTCATTACCTAGGCCCTGATAGAGAGAACCGTTAATGTTCAAATATGGATATTTGTTTTTTACTGTTTTTATGCGAATCCCGTCGGTTTTTCCGAACAGTTACTGTTATTTTCATTCATTGAAAGATGTTGTCGGTCCATGTACAACCTCGCGTGTACATTTAAAAATAAAGAAAAAGTTAAGATCAAACATAAACTTATTCTTCTGGTTTTTCAGACACACTTTAATCACTTCAGTTCACTTAATCTACATTTTGTGTGTACTGTAAATAGTCTATACACATGCGCACATGAACGTCGTCTCAAACTAGCTACCATCGTTGCCCTTTGCATATTAAATAGTCCTAGCGTATACGTGCATTTGGGGGGGGGGTACAATTGATTTGTCTTGAATTTCGTGAGTATCTGCCTCATTTGAGATTTTTCATGGTTCAAAAGTGATACCAGTGGATAGAACACAATGATTTTTCATCCATCTGCAGGAATAAACACTGGAGGGTTTACAGCGTCTCGACTTAATACTTGATAATTTTCAACCGTGACCTTTCGTAAGAAGGTCAAATTTCTACATTTGCGCATCCTTGTTTACTAAATTTGCCATCGGTAGTGTTTTTCTTTTATGCCTCGGTAACTACTTTTCGTGATTTGACAGTTTATAAATATTGAGATCATATTAGGTTTCAAAAATCACCTCGTTCAGCTCATAAGTATTCAAAACCCATGACGTCACGAAATGTCTCTCTCAAATGTGAGAGGAGGAACCTCTTTTTGAACAGTTGTGGACTGACTGACCAAGATGCATGTTTGCATTCTTTCTTTATCCGCTAACCTTCCATCATCGCCCTAATTTCATACAAAACATGTCATCAGACAATGGATTTTGTAATCAAGAGACGAGTCATGTCAGTACTGATGTTAACTATCAGAAAGAAGTTGACTCTCAGTCAAATTTCTCAAATTTTAGATGAAGAATGGACGCTCATAAACGAAACAAAGTGAATTTCTCTAAAGCTTTTTTTTTTAACAGAAACGCTATCCTTCTTTGTACAATACTGCAAACAGAATATGACAACACTATTTCTTTCCATGTTTTTCTATTCATATACTTGACTCAATCAACAACTGCATGGACTTGTTTATAGCCAAGTTCCTATGTTATCTTCAAGTTTTCTGGAGTAATGGTCATGTGCTCCATCGCTTTGTTTCAATTAGGGTCAATTATTCTAGACGTCTCTTTCACTAACTAATCTCTTTACACCCCCCCCCCCCACTCTCTTATTGTAGTTGTGGTTTCATGTCGCCGGTTGCGTAATCGACCTCTCGACGTGGCAGTTACTGGCATCTAGCTTCCAAAAAGCACTGCTCATCCGCGCCACGGGCTTCTCTTTTAGGGGACTCATGTCCCAATGTTATTTTTGAGGGGGGATGCATAAAAATTGGCATCTTTCCCTATTTTTGTGGCGGGAAACTTATCCGTTATGTGACCAAAAGAAAAACACATGAAGGTTACGCAAGATTGTCTTCCATTACAATTGTCAACAGGACTGACAAATGACACGCAATTCTAAGAGTAACCCCAAAAATGTTGAAATATTGGACACCATTTTCCATCTCGTACACCTCCTCCTTTACCCACGTCTTTGCTGACCCCACTCAGTCGGTAATGCAGGATAAGACAAAGCGAATCTTTGTGAGAACCTCATGTTCCTGAGTAGGTGTAGAAGTCGATCAACAGTGACTATTATTTATCGGTCGATTTTTATGGAGCGTTTCGAATCAGTGACACTCTGCTAGAGGGATCTACATAAATTAACGATGTGGCGAGTTCGCTACTCTGGCAATGCCATAAATCAGGGAAGAGAAAAAAATTTTAAAGAGGAAACTAGCATTATCAGCACAGTTATGGCTTTGGCTGCTGGATTACGTCAATCGGCAGATCCCATTGATTGCACATTTTGTTGTTTTTTGTTTTTTTTTATGAGCCTACCCTTTTTAAAGCTGTGATTGTCGAGCAGTTATAGTCAGGACGTTTTACAATGTTAGATGAGAGACTTACATATGGTGAACACTATCACCAAATTTAAATGTGTTGTTTACTTTCCAAGGTATTACGATTTGGATGTTAGTAAAAAATTAATCCGCGAGCTACCATTTTAACATTGTGGTGACATAACCTGACCACATGTGACTGAAAAGGCATTGTTTTTCTTCATATTGTTTCATTATCAAGATGTTTTTGAGCAGCTATGCATAAAGTCAAATCAGAATTTTTATGACATGATGATTGCAAAATAGACATATGAACGGATGGACGGACGAGAAGATAGAGAGGTAGACAGATAGACAGACAGATAGACAGGAAGATAGACAGACAGACAAACAGATAGAACAGATAGACACATAGGCAGATAGACAGATTGACAGATCCCATGTGGCCCTATGGTCCATTTTCGGAACGTCTACAAAGTTCTTCTCTTACGTATTCTCTCTTACAATGATGATGGTTTGTCATAATGATACTCTGCTAGTGGTTAACTTAGGGTGTTCATGAATTTGTAGTCTATGGTTTGATGTGGATCCTATGGCCCATTTTATGAATTCTGCAAATTGCTTGTCCTCTCCCGTTAAAGTGCCTTTATAAACTTATTATATACACGTCTCAAATAGCCCTATCGTGCATGTTACAGTGTCAATTGGTGTACTATATGAAACTCTATATATACAGCATAGATATATAGTTAGTACAGCCCAGTATATGGACATTAAAGGGGCTCTTTGAGTTGTTTCATGAACCTCAGTTAGTCTTCACAAAACCTGGCAATTTTGTGTCAAGTTTCTAGTGACATATCGATGGTCAACTAAGGGGGTCCTCACTATTTCTCACACGCAAATGACCACTAATGTGTGAGTAGTTAATGATTTCAATTGGTTTTGGAAAACTTGTGACCATTCACTTTTCCACATTAGTAGGCCTTCTAAGTCATACACAATTCACAGTCAGTTCAAACCATTACGAAAAAAATTGGATGTGAATTATTGGATGTGAATAGTGAAACTAAAAATAAGCATTGCTACTTTGTAGTTCCCATCAAAATTTTCACAAATTTAATTTCTTGACTAAGATCAAAGTCCTGCATTGTTGGCGCTCTAACTTATGAAATTCTGAAAATTGTGTGGTCCTACATATTTTCTTGTACGATGATGATCATTTGTGGTAATGATGCCCAATTAGTGGTTCCTATGATCTGACATAATGATACATTAATGTTATGTACCTATACAGGGTGTTATGTAGGAGTTGCTACACTAATGGTGGCGCTAGTTGATTTTTGTTTCACCGCAGTGGAGATTTTAAGCTAAGGAGATGAAATCCCCCTCCAGTAATATCGCAATGCTTAATAAGTGGCGGCCTCACGTTCACTTGAGGGCTGACGGACGTCTTGGAGTACCAGACTGGCAGATCCAAGGGGAGGGGGATACCACCACTGAGTAATTAACGAATAAACTGTACTTTGCAAACGAGATTATAACTATACTCTTTTGTTGTACCAAACCTGCGTAGAGCTGCGTGGCCGGGGACGGTGGAGCCATGACCATAAGCAACGGTGTCGTAAGGGGGGGGGGGGGGGGTGCATCGCAAGAGCACTAAGGGAGACTGTAGAGCATGGGAAAACGATTTCAGAAGATACAGGGATTTTTTATTTAAGAATTTCTTTTACGCTTCGAGTCAACCGATGGTGTCCCTCCTTTCAGTCTTCCAACAATTCTAGCTAGAATAAAGTAATAAAGGGCACTACTTGAGCCTCACCCCCCCCCCCTCAAACGAATCCCCATATCTAAAGCCAGTTGCCGGGGGAGGACCTTGGAGCGATGGCCTAATGAAAAAGGTGGAGGATTGAAGAATAAATGACTGAGGATGCACATAATTCCTTGGGATTCTTATATCTTTTTAACCAATCTCATATGTATCACCACTTTTTAATGAAGTGATTTTTTCCAAAATTGCAAACATGCGATCTCTTTTTTGAAGGCTGGCCATTGAAGCTTAACACAACCAGAGAGTGCCACTTACGGCCATCGGGGTGAGGGGGACTTGTTAAAAAAATTCTCATGTGCGCGGCTCCTCACCAACCGATGTGGCGCACCGCTTAGATAGCACTAAATATGTCCTTGTCATGTTGGGTACCCACCCATTTTAGAAAAAAAAAACCTAGATCCGCCCTTCACACTGAGAACGGGGCGCACTTTGTGGCGGTAAACTCTGTTACCATTCAGTTATCCTTTTCTTGACTGATAAGGCTCTGCCCATTCGCCCAAACGAACACATATGCTAATATAACGAGTTGTTGGCAACCAATCAGCGACCGTTGATATTGTTACCTCAAAGGTTAGGGATTAGGTTCGTGTGAGCAACGAAGGATATTCCCCCTAAATTCGTCGGCTGTTTGCGTGATTAATTTCAACCATTTCGAAAAGCGATTTGAGTTGTTTGTCATTATAAAACTACATCTACAGTGATTAAGATACGTCCCGTCTCCCTTAGACAAATGACTTGGATAATCTTTCGTGAAGTGATTTGAATTGTTTTTCATTATAAGACAACCCCCCCCCTCCCCCTCAAAAAAAAAAGAAGAAAGATGTCAGTGTTGGAGAAAAAATATGTTGAGTTAGCTTCCTAGTAGCGCAAATGAACAAACACATGTAATATGATTCAACTAACGTCTGCCTATTTTCAGACGCATGCGCCCTGTGTATTTAATTGAGAGATCACCCCTAGAAGGAAATTTTTTATCAAAAGGTAATGAAAAGGAATATATTAAGAGAAACATTTAACCAAAAGTGTGCACTTGAACGCGAAATATCTCAAAAGTTGGATGTTTACAATGTAACTTAAATACGGGGAATGTGTTTTCCATGCAGGCGTTCTAAGCAATATTTTTTTTATAGATGAGATGGTGGACAAAATGTAACAGAGATAGGTGGCAATGGGGACATTGCAAGTTGATAATTGAAAGAGGGTGGATAATTTATTATGATTCTTACACAACGTAAATGTCTTCTGAAGTCCACCGTAGAGCAAGTTGCCTCCAGTAAAGCGCTTATGTTTAAGGTCTGTCATGAATAGGCGAATTGTGTAACAACTTGAAATGCAATAAATGCGTAATTCAAGGTTATTTAAAAGACTTCAATGGAATTGAATTGTAAAATGCAGTATAAGTATATGCACCTGACCTGTGTGCATAGGTTTCACGTAAATATTATTTTGTAATTAGTAAAAACTTAAAGGGATTGTGATCAGACTTATTGCACTTTACTGTGATTATTTGATATACATCCCATTTCAATATATCTGCGCCTCCTTTTCTGTTTTTCTGTTATCGGTTCCTATCCTAACGATTCTTTGATAATTGACAAGTTACTCAAGAAAAAGGCTCTGTTTGAAACTTACCTGTATGCTCATATTTTCTTCTCGAACACACGAATGTATAACGGTACGTGCCCTGGGGGCTATTCGACCTAAAGTACCGATGGCTAAACTTGGGGGCTTCCTTACTGATGTAAAAAATTGGGGGTCGTTGGCCAAGCCTACTGGTATCAGGCCAGTAGTTGTGAGGCAAGATACAATTATCAGCTACTGAGGGTGACATTACTACGTTCGACAGTCGGAGGGGACCCAAGCCAACTCCTACTTGCAACATAGCCAATGAGTGCCAATAAACACAACAATTGCCTCTCATCATAGATCCTAAGGGACGACCATTAAGTCACGGCACGGTTGGCCAACTTCCCTTACCTATATCCTCGGCAAACAAACACAAAGACAAATACAGGTGCATAGAAACTGTGTCGGTAATTACACCTTTCTCGTATGACACTGACACACAGAACTATCTCAGACTATTCACAAGTGACAGTTAGTCTCCGAAAAACAATAGCAATTCTCTATGAACTAGCTTCTTCCGCAACCAACATTAGAGACATCAAAACAACAACATGATCAACTGTCCAAGATTTGAACCTCCCAGTTTATTTAAACCCAATTACTAAAAAGGAATAAAAAAAGAAATGAAAGGACTTAAAGAATACCTCACAGTCATCCTTGTACACCATTTAAACCCTAGATTTGAAACACCCCTGCTTTGTGTCAGCTCACACAAAGCCTTCAAAACACATGAGATAGAATGTAAACATTAAACCTTTGACCCACTGAGGTCGTACTATAAACAACATCAACACACCACGCTGACACTAGCCAGCACAGTTTAAATACGCAAATGGCCATATCACGCTTAAGTAACAAACACACACTTAATAATCCTTAGCAACCACCGCTAGCCTAACACTAGGCTTCACACACAGCACAATTGGGGAACTAACATTGTTAGCCTAACACTACTAGGCCTCACAGTACACACAACAGTTAACACACACACTTTGGGAGCCTAACTTTCAGAGTACATCGCAACAGTATGCCTTACTTCAAGTAACTTCGTAAGTCACATAACTTAGACAGATGCAGTAATAAATACATAAACAACTTTCATTGGCGTATGAATTAAATTACGAATATCTAACTGATATTAATTAGGCCACGGATCCATCGCGGACGGGACGCGGTAAGGTACCTGACTCAACTTGTTACTGTCAGTAGAGGGACTTCTACTTCTCTGTCGGTGAAATCGTTGTTGGCGCTCAGCTCAGAAGAACAGGACAGCAGATAACCAGCCGCATGCGCACTATAAACACAAGGTTAAGGTTAGCGATCAGATCATCTGATCTTGCTTGAAGATTTCGTCCTTCAAGATGGCGGACACACGATTTGCACAGTCACTTGCACATTGGTTACGATTATAGAGCAGGAAATAATATCCTGCTCAATGGTTACGGTGTACAGTAAGAATCTCACAGGTTGCCTGGCAGCTATTAAATGAGTTCTGACAGTGATGTAGCATCTACACGACTTCTGACCAAAGTTCCAGCAGCAGGTAAGGGCAATTCATGGACGAGATGACGACGAATTTTTCAGTAAAACGCCGGAGTCAAGGAGGCGACGTCTGCACAGGCCAAGTGCTCCTCCAAGACTAACGCGTGCACCAAAGGGGTTTCAGCATCTCGAACTTAGGACGCTTCCAGTGTTGGGTTTCACGATGACAAACTTTCACAGAACAAAGGGGCTTTCTTTAACTTTTAAAATAAGGGCAGCATACTTCTCAGTTTCGCAAAACTGGTATCCTTACACGAAGAACCTTTTTGTTAGTTAAGAACACATTTTTACTTATAAGATTGTAACATTAAATAAACCTTCCACCTCTTTTAATTTCAACAAATAAATTTATACTCTTATCCAGTAAAAACACTACATTAAACGTTTACTGTGAGCTGAATTCAAAACATCAAATATTAAAGACCTCATAGAGATACTGAGAAAGGAAAGTGAAATCTAAGATCAAGAAATTCACCACGCTACCATCGGAGTTTATTGAGTGCATACAGCACAGGTTAGTTCGTAACCATTTACGTAAGGTCCACATGGAAGACCACTCCCACTGGAGCCACAACGTCCTTCAGCCACATAAAACAAAGCCCCATCGGCGTTGTGTGACGACGCCCTAACAACTTCAGATGTTTTATCCATACAGACGAACTCACTACGTCCTTCGTGATTGTAGTAGCTTGCCACTAGGTAGCCAAAATATTCCCTGGTCCAATTATCAGGACAAAGATTACGAGCAGGGACCATCATCAGAGTAGGGCGATATGTAGCTACACAGACGGCACATGGAATGTTATTGTCGTGAAGGTGGCCCCATTGCCCGTAAGTGTTCATTTCGTATTCAGCTCCGTACACTAGTGCTCTGTTTTGACAGCTAGTTCCGGCTTGAGGTTCGTCGTATATCGGGTCCTCAGGCATACACAGATAGTTGGAGCCACTGCCTTTGTGAGAGTAGTGTCCACCACCAGTAGTACCACTGTAGACTAACTCAGATGTAGATGGACATTCACGATTTCCCATCTCACAAAAACAGCTCCTCCCAAAGATCCATTCCTAACGGGTGGCTCATCGGGTTCGTCATGGTCATCAATCGTCGTTGTTGTGACCCCCTGAGCCACCTTTACATCCATTCCAGTCACGTCCATCACGCCCATCTCGTCCGGTGGTACCAGGTGGACCTGGGGGTCCTTGTGGACCTGGAACACCTATGGTGGACAAAGAAAACATTGCCCACCGTAGAAAGGAGTAAACGGTCCCAAAGGACTGGCGTCACCTATAGGTCCATGAGTATCACTTCCACTATTGTCTGAGCTACGGCGTTGACGTGTTGATTCTTTATTTTTAAGTTCCAATGTACTTCTTTTTTCCAGTTTTTCTAACCGCTCTTTCAATTCTTGTAACTCTTTATCCACACTACGTTTCAATCCTTCCTTCTCCTCTTTCTGGTTCGGGTAACTATCAACTTCATTCACCAGGATAAAGGTACAACACATTGCAGTTGAAATAATCACCCACAGCGTAGGAGAAGCCATTTCGATAACCCGCTACTTTTATCCTGTCTATAGCCCTCGATAATTCTGAAGTGAATGGCAGCTCACTCTCACTTTCGAATTTGCTCCATGATACAATTCCAACTTAGACTATCTGCCAATCTTACGTCACAACCAAGTGACCAATCATTGCCCTAAATGATGTTTGGCCGTTTGCAAATGACTGACATTAACCAGTAATCATACAATACTGCGAATTTCCAAGGGATGTGGGGAAGTGGTTTAGTGGCTACACCATTCTTGAAGAAGGAGAGAAGCACATTGGTCCATTGAACGAAATGGACTTCATTTTGTGAGTGGATTGCATTTAATAAAATAAGTTAGTTCAGGGTGTATGAATAACTTCGAGGAATATTGACAATGAGTCAGGGAATGTTCACACGGTATGGATATGTGGAGAGCAAATCACAGAGAAAGCGAGATAAGTAAGGAATAAATTACAGAGAGGAAAGCATACTATTTTGAAACCTTTCCTATGTTCAAATAATCTGTAAAATGTTACACTAAAAAAACAAAAAAAAACAGAAAACAAAACGATTAAGGATACTTGTAAAAAAATGTCAGAAATCCTTGAGAAAAAGCAATTGTTTGAAATCGGTTGGCAAACAAAGAAAACAATAGGGAGAATAAATAGTGTTACGTAATTATTATTATTACTATTATTATTATAACTATTATTATTATTACTATTATTATAACTATTATTATTATTGCTATTATTATAAACCTTGTTGTTGTTTATCAAGATGTACATTGAGTAGATCTATCTGTCACAAACCTTTTGTACAAGAACATTATGTACGTGGTAGTCGTTCCACGTACTGGTGCAAAGGGCACTGATCCGTAAAAACGTTTGTTATGTATGGATCATGAAACTTTACAAATGGTCTTAATGCTGCCAGACTTATTTACAAGAAAAGACGTAATATGCTTTCAAAAACCTACAAACATCGCCGACACCGAGATAGTGTAACATTTCCTATTTTTTTTTTGTTAACTGTGAATGCTTTGTATGATAGGAATTTATACGACCGATATGTAATTCAGTGTTTACCGCGTTCAAGCACGTACCATCAAAACGTAAAGACTACAGCAGTATAAAGACTACCTTCGTAAATATACGTCAAACAGACTAAGTGATAGCCTACCAAAATCTCTACAATTTAAAGGCTACTCTACTGATGATTCGCGCAGCTCAGCTCAGCTGTAGTAGTAGCTGTAGTAGTAGTAGAAGTTAGTAGTAGTAGTAGTTAGTAGTAGTAGTTAGTAGTAGTAGTTAGTAGTAGTTAGTAGTAGTAGTTAGTAGTAGTAGTAGGAGGAGTAGAAGTAGTACTAGTGTTAGTATCTTGAATTTTATTTCAATCTCTTTGAACACGAATAAACAATTGAATAGATGTGAAGAGATTAACATGGACGAAGATTTCGTTTCTCGCTGAATCACGGAATACAATGGACGTACATAACATTACGTATGCCTGTGCTAGCTGTAGTAGACGATCTCGAACAGCTACTCCCTAGCTGTTGAGTGTGCATACAGTACATATGATTAGTCGTAGACATGCCATACTGCTGTCGAAATTCCAACAAATTGCGAAAGAAAAGTTGTACCGCGTACTTTTTACCATTTTGCACTTCTCCTTGTTATCAATCTATTAACAGAAAATTGCTAGGATTTAATTTGACAACATAGTTGAAATGAGTTAGGAGTCAAAATGCAAATAATACATTAACAAATACTACAAGTGATCTACAAAAACCGTATACAGACGGCAGTTTAACAACGTCTCTCTTTCACTCTTTTCACTCGAAAGGTATCTGCGGCGGTCGCCGAGAATCTGCTTCGGCCCCTGGGTCGCACTAGGGCGTATCCCTATCTTTGACAATCCGTAGCGGGTCGCCGTAGGATCATAGCCAGGGGTTATAACGTTTATTCTCATTTCTCTGTTCGCCGTGGTAAATGGCATTTCGCAACCTTGCCGTACACAGATTCCACAGCGAACAATACGTCGAACGTACGGTGACCTTGTGTTTGCAGTGGCTTTGTCCTGCCTAAATGGGTGCTCCTAGGGCTCCCCGGGGATTCCGTTGGTCTTGTCACTGTCCTCCTGCCTCGACCCCCCCCCCCTCCCCTAATTTGCTTCTTTTTCGTTCGGTGGCATGTGAAAACCTCATCTGACATCACGAGAGGTCAAATGCTGAAAACTTTTCAACTAACATGTATCAAGTATAGGGTAATTGTGATAATCCACATACTTGGCATGAATAGAGTCTCCATTGAATAGATAAAGCTCAGTGGTTTTGGGGGTGGGCAAATGTCATCTGAGGCCAGCTGGGGGAAGTCAAATGTTGAAAGTCTGTAACCTTGTAAGATAGGATACTCTTCATATTCCGGTATGTCAAGCTGATTATGCACCATTTTTAGATAGATAAATTCTCGTACTTGTGGTTGATTGAATTGGTGATCTCAGGTGCAGTTAAAACACTGAAAAGAATGTCTGAACATCATATCTCAAGATAGGAAACATAGATTATTTTATACTTGGTGTGTTGAATTTGTTTATTGAGTTGATGAACTAAGGTTAATTTTGTTGAGGTGGAGGTCATCTGGGGCCACTGTGGGATTAATCTCTGCAGGTTTGACCTGTTTTGCAGCAGTTTGACCTGTTTTGCCAGCTACAAAATGCCTTGCAGAACGTGTAGCCTATTTAGATGTAAATCATTTATCAGACATGTATTGTAAGTATTCAGTCCTAAATAAAGTGTGACAATCATTCATCGAAACCATAATTGTTTCATCTCGTATTATTTACATTGTCTCAGCAATAATTGTTAAATCACATCGCTGGGGTCATAATACTACGATGCATGTTTACGTTTTTTTCGTTGTTTTTTTTTTTTGTATTTTTTCTTTGTTCTAATTTATTATGGCTTTCCTTTCGTATGGAAGATTGATTAAATAATTGATTTTGTAAATCCATATAGACTCGTGTCAGTAATGAGGCTCCAGGTATCGCACCAACCGAAGAAACGCTAATTTTCAATCTAATTTCACAACTTGAGTTTCAGATTCAAATGTCCTTCCCATACTGAATTTCGCTAACATTTTTTGCTAACAAATAGGGAGCTAAATTAAAAAAGAGCGCTGGAAAGAGCGGTCCGGCCGACAAGGTAGACCGTTTATGTGGTGAAAATGGTAACAGTTTTCTGACTTGTTTTAGAGTACTGAAACTAACTGTGACAGCTAGTGGTGAATAGGTCATTTTAAGCTCATACTAGCTAGCTGGTGTGAGCTATTGTATTGTAATGGTCACTCACTCACTCTGTCTATCTATCTATCTATCTATCTATCTATCTATCATCTTTCTATCTATCTTTCTATCTATCTATCTATTTATCTATCAATCTTTCTGTCTATCTTTCTGTCTATCTTTCTGTCTTTCTATCTATCTATCTCTCTATCTATCTTTCTATCTATCATTTGCATGAAACCCGGACACAATGTTACATAGATGATGGACCATTTGGGGTGTACAAAAATTTATGGTCCGAGGTCCCATGTGGGCCGTATGGTCTATTTTATGGAATTTTGCAAAATGCTTCTCCTCCTACAGATTATCTTGTACAATGTTGATTGTTTGTCACAATATTGTCCTATTAGGGTGTACATTCAAGGTATTCAGGGTTTTTTAGTCCAAGGCCCCATGTGAGCCCTATGTTCCATTTTATAAAATCCTGTTCTAAAAGCTGCTTTTTGCACATGCTTTGGGTTTGTATGTAACTTGTACAAAATGTTTCCTAAGTGGAAGACAAATTTGGGGTATTCAAAACGGCTTGGCGAAAGGTCCGATGTGGACCCTATGGTTCAGTTTATGAAATTCTGCAAAATATTTCTTCTCCTACAGATTCTCTTGTACAATGTTGATGGTATTTGTTATAATGATACTATGTTTGTTTGTGTACTTGAATTTGTAGTCCAGGGTTCATGTGAGCCCTACTGCCCATTTTGTGAAATCCTGCAAAAGTTTTCTCCTCCTACTTTAAAGGTGCCTCCCCCCCCCCCCTCCTCTAAATGTTATACAACATCTCAAATATTCCTGTTGTGCATGAATGACAATTGAGTAATCAGGCAATGGGACAGATTGGGTCCTAAATGAAACTCAGTCTAGTCTGAGGAGTTACATGTAGGTCTAGACATTAAAGGGGCACTTTGAGTTATCCAGTTAGTCTTCTAAAACCTTTCAACTTTGTGTCAAGGTTGCTGCAATGGCTCTTTTACAGACAGATCCATGGTCAGGCTAATATAGTCTCCATGTGACACGTGCAAATGAACACTGATTAGCTAGTGGTTAATTATTTAAATTGGTTTTGGAAAACCTGGAACCATTTTTCCACATTAGTACTAATTCATATGCCCACAGCTAGTACAAACCAGGTAGACAATGAACAAAAATGACAGTTTGATAATTATTGGATTTCAGACTTTAATAGTGATGCAATTATAAGCATTGTAATTCGGTGGTGCCCATTATAAATGTATCACAAGTCTATTGACAAAGATCCAACTTCTGCACTGTTGGTGCTCTAGTCTATGCTATTCTGCAAATTTCTACTGATTTTCTTGTACATGCAATGTTGATCATGATTCAGTGTAATGATAATTCTCCTGGTTCCTATGATTTTGATATGATATACTGACTGTGTAAATGATTACCGTCATGGTGTTCAGGTATGAGCCTCTGCACCGTCGGTGCTCTAGTTAAGGTTGTATGTTGCTGGTGCAGAAAAGAATTACATAATCCATGCCACGTCTGTATTGGTAAAAATTGTACAGTACAACAATGTTTTGGCGGGTTCGCTCGGTTTAGACGTTTTACTATCAGGAATGAATCTTGGACTGACCGGAAGGAACCGCGGCGATGATCTTCGATGAACACCGCGAACTTTCAGAAAGTCCACGGTTCAGGACGTTTATTGGTTTTATCAAGGACCCGGCGTCGTCGCTGATGGTAGGTGAACACGGCGAGATTCGCCTATTTGTTGTTGTTGTTTTTTTGTTTTTTTTTTACCTACTTCTCTCAAGTGCAGAGGGGAACGACGCAGGGGTATAGACCAACCAATCGCAAATGCAAACCTAAATCAGTTCCCGAGAACGCTATTGAACGTCCCCATCTGTCCGTAGGACGGGAGTGGACACATCCCCCCCCCCCCCCCATCCCACCCTTTCCAATCTTTCCAAAACCTGGGCAGAAGAGTGACTTATTGGAATACTCAGCACTAGCTTGTACATACTACGATGTGGATGTCATCTGAATCAGACGACACAAGAAAAAAATAATTGAAAGTCCCTAATTACACTCGTAGCACCGAAGAAGCATTTTTCAGCTGGGACCCATAAATTTTAAGACACTCCAAAAATCAAGCAAACCCTACACTTGGTATGACTGGTACCGTGGTAAGACTTGATTGGTACGACAGACAAAATGGCGTTCCAATAAGCGGTCTGGTTGGACTCTATAGGGCACTATATACAGTCAGGTTAGCCAAACTAGTTGAGGACACCAGAAGTTCAATATGCAGTTCCAAGTAAATCATCATCGAACTTCATTTGACTGTAATGTAGATATCCTTTACTTCCTCATCCTACTTCGAGGTTTCGGTACCGAATTAATAAAGGAGAGCGTTTACTTCTGACGCTGAAGCTAATATGATATTCTAGGCTCGATGAAGGAATAAATCTTTCCCACGAGGACAATGTAACCTAGAACTGTGTCGTTGAAACAGTCTGCCTATGAGGGTATTTTGGGTTTTTGGTATATGTTTTCAATTATTCAGTTGCAGATGATTGACTTTGAAAGAAGTACCATAGACGCAAACATTACTATCTTCCTTAATGTTTTGGGTCCCTGAAGTGGTGCTATAGAAAAAAAAAAGTGTGAAGGGTGCTTTTACATTGCTGCAAACAAATTCTTGCAGTTATAAGTATAGTGAAAGCAATATTCGTAGTCACATGCTATGTAGAACTTGTAGAGAAATCAAAGGAAATGAGTACACCCAGACAAAAGACAAAGAATATAATTGCAAACCTCGTGATAGAGTAATTTGCGGCAGTATTTTAAAAATTTAGCATTACAGCATAGCTATCGTTAGATTATGATGCTATGATAACTTTGTTGCCCTCTTCATAGAATGCGTCAGCAGTGGCTACTGCAGCTTACCTTGCCGTTTCTGAGACTGGGGCCTACGAGGAAGATACAGAGGAGAATTTTGTCCGCAGTTGGGACCGGGACATGGGGGGGGGGGGGGTAAGGATAGAACCTAGAACATCAAATGCGACGACCAACTTCTTCTATTTCGATCAAGTTATTCACAATTTCACAAATACATCCATTAACTCAGAGAGGTACACGAATTCGTGCCACTGGAACACTGTTTGGTATACATAGACTCACGCCATTGTGATATTTGTGAAACAGATTAGAGGCTATATGACGTATGGTGTACGGTGCCACTTGGAACTTGAAGGGGCCCTCCGGCTACTATCGCCTCACTAACATCATATTTGATTAAGGTCCACTCGAATCTTTTGGTAAATTTATATATAGCTACGAGAAAAGAAAGCAGTTAGGCCTACAATTACCTAACCACTATCCAGTGTTTGTTGTTTGTGTATTGTTCAATTCCAATACATTCTGAAGCTCATGGGGGATACATGCGGCCTTGGCAGCTCTTCAAACTAACTTTTTACATTGCTTAGTGCACACACGATATAAACTTACTTGCATCATTACACTCTGGTTACTTAAAGGAATTCTCCACCATCGCTTCTTATGTCTCTTATATATACGTCTATGCACAACTTAATTACTGTAACTGGAAATACATTTTCATGTTCAGCTTTTTGCCAACTTCTCTTCCTCTAGCCCATCAACATTCGAACTACCAGCCAATACTGATAAATATGGAGTACACTAGTAGTATTTACAAAGGCTCCTTGTTGCATTGGTTAATTGAAGTGCAATTCAAATTTGCTTCATCATGACAGAAAAAAAATTGCTCAAAGAAAGACGATATGTGACAAGAATTGATTTTTACGGAACAATAATTGCAATAATGAAATGTGACTTGTTTTTACATTGTACATGTACATTATTCTAGGGTGCTTGAGTAGCTGGATGGAAGTGCGCGGGCAGGTTTGCGTGTAACAGTTTTGAACGTGATAAAGTTGGAAATTAGCTGAGGCTGAGTTAATGTGCTCAAGAAAAGATATGGGGGTGTGGTCGGTCGAATTGATCACGCGGAGTTGTCTTTTCCATTTTTCAAATTGAAATCACTTTAATCATTTGAATGGAAATAAAACTCAGGGAGGAAACAAGGCTGAAGAGATATTCTAGCCTGGGAGTGATTTGTTTAACTTTGATGGAGAACAATATCGACTGACCGTGTCACACTTACACCATATCAAAGGAAATGCAATTAAATGTCAGTTATACTGAACTGACTCAAAACGAAGCCAGCATGTTACACACTTATCTGTCCAACAACATCACTTTGAGTAAAATTAATTACAATGTTATGTTTCGCCATGTCCTTCCAGTCCCCAAAACGCCGAGCTCCACATTCTGAACTCAAATTAAATTGAGATTTATTTCAGAGGTCGACTTTTTTTTTCCATTTTCATAATTGTTTTGATTCAGTCAGAGATACATTCATCCACTTTGATACCACTTGATTGGCATATATTGTAACTTCTTTCTTATACTTCGTTTTCAAAATAGTTCCTACATGTAATTCAATAAATAACAGTATCTATTTTTGGCCAACATGGTGGCATCTAAAATTGTGTTACAAACTGCTTCGTGCTCACACAATTAAACGGTGAATAACTGTATGCAGTGAAATTTTTCATCGTTTTGTAACTTCCACAATATCCAACTGTGAACATTTTTCATTGATACAAAAACGATGTAGACGGTACCCAAAGAGATTATGCCGTCATCATTGGCGGATCCAGGATTTGGCAGAAGAGGGGGCTCAGCATCACGATGGCTGATCGCCGTCCCGGGTAGAGGTCAAACGAGAGGGGGTCGGCTCCCCTTTGGAAAATTGTGGTAACGCAGAATGGGCTGGGTGCAAAATGGTGTTACATTTGATGCTAGATTTGAATTGAATATCGGCACATGTTCAGGAATTCCTCTTTTACTTTTTCATCTGGCTGGGTGATATAACCTTCAACTTTTGTGGGTAATTCACATTTTTTTTTTTTACATGGCAAAGCCCTAGCAACTCAGCCCACAACTCTGCACAGTTTTCTTTGAGAACTTGGTAAACACTTATGGCTGTACACACAGAACACTGACCCCTAGATTTTGTTTCGAGGGGGCGGAGATTGTCTGAATTATGTTTGTGACTAATTAGCGACATTACTATCAAGCGGAGCACCACCATTTTTGGTGCTGAGCGTACAAGAAAAATCTTGCTTTTCAAGACCCCTATATGACAGGAAACGACACTTAGAGGGTGTGCTTAAGTTTAACGTACCCAACCTTGAAATATGGGTATCAGTGTCTGAAATGAATCAATTTGTGCGAAAAGTCAATGTATTAACTTTGGTAATGTAAATCAGTGTTTCTAAGGTGATGCAAGAATCATAATAAGCTACGCATCCTTTTTCATTTTATTTTTTTAGTTCTTTTCAAGTACTTTTTATTAACACATTGGCGTACCGGTGCTTAGAAATTGGACGGAAGCCGAGATTGTCTGAACTTATGTTTGTTACTAACTAGCGGGGTTGCTATCTAAGCGGAGCGCCACCACTAGTTGGCACGGAGTGTGCAAGAGAATTTTGGCTTTTCAAGTTCAATAACCTTTACCCTCTAACGATGACAGTACTGTCACGTTATGACCGTGCTAAAGTGTTCAACAGACCCTCTTTCATGCCCGATTACACATGTATCACCTATGGACATGACACCTAATACCCCTTGCCATGCAGCTCAAGAAAGGCTAGTCATTGCATTGACACACCTGAATTACTTTATGAGAACGATGTTTAATTGACCATGTGGATTATCACAGCATGAGGTGATAAAACTGACCTAAGGCGATGAAAATTTGAACAAGTTGAACCTCAGTGGAACGAAAGAATTGTGAGGTTGAAGTGAATCCCATTTTAACGTACAAGTAACGGCATTACTTTTTGTTGAGAAATTTTCAACTACCAGATAACCTTAGACAAAATATGATGCCTTTTTTTACAGGTGTTGTAATCACTTTTTACCGAGAAATGATAGTTCCAGTGAAGTCTCAACAATTTTTACTCTCTGACATTTAGCTTTTTATTACTTTGTCCAGAAGCGACGATAATTGCATAATAAAGTATAAAGCTAGTTGTTGTGCCCATAACTTTTTAAATGATATAGCCAGATTGATGTGAAAAAATGTTATGCAATAAAGTATTTTGGTGGGTGGGGAAAACATAAGATGAGTGATGGTTGAACTTAGAGAGGGTTGTAAGGAAGAAGGAGTTCCCCCATTCCTTTTAAAAAATTTTACTCACAACGTAACCTTTAATGCAATCTAGTGCAACAATTGGCATGTTTTAAAGTCGTAACACGTGCTTGACTAAGATATGAAAATTCCAACTGGTATTTTAAATTTTCCGACTATCCTAGCACCAAACTGCTGAAGCTCGAAACCCTCTGGACTAGAACTCCGACCGAGCCTGAGGTCGAATCCATGACAACAAGATTGGTTGTTATGAGCGTTGGTAGTAGGTATATATTCCTACAAATCCCTACCAATGACCAACCTTGTCAGGTTGAAGGGGAAATCAGGGTTTGATTGAGAAAATTCACCTTTAGTTGTTTTTCCTTTCTAAACTGATTGTTCACCGAAATATAGAGACGTGGGGGAGGGGGGTGTTTGAAATTAGAAGAAACGGTAATTATTGCGTTAATTGCTGTTGAATGAGAACTCTTAATATTTGTCGGGTACAAAAAATAAACTTTCATGTACAAGACAAGACAGCCTCCTCTATACGATGACCAATCACAGCGTAAGACTGAGATGACGTTATATGAATAAACGTTAAAGGAATGTTTACGGTTCCCTTTGCTGTTCGTGCATTGCACAATGCTAAGTATACAAGAGTTTAGTGATAGTTGATGACACATACAGCACACGTAGGCTACGTATGAAATAGGAATCCCCACCTCCTCAAACCTTGAAAAGGCGATAGTATTGAATATTCATATTTGATTCAATGAATATGGATGTTACAGACTTTCAGATCTTTTCACCTATTTTTTTTTTTTTTTTGTTTGCGAATTTGACTCGTTTCTCGAAATTGTCCACATGTTTTGAGATAATTTTGATCATGTTTGTTAGTTATAACTCATTGCACAATACCTGTGGGAATTGTAGTGAAATAAACTGTGAAAATAAACCCTGATTTCCCCCTCTAACTTATGTACTAAACTGCTGTTTCTAAGATTGTAGCAGTAGACCTGAGGCGCGATCGTTACGAAGATATCCATCATCCCCTCTCCTTCCCGGTCCCCAGCAAAATCTCAGAACCAGTTTCCAAAGGGTCCCGGCCATGCATGTATAGCAAATATAATTTTCAATATCAAGTTTGAATACTGTTGCTGGAATCTCCGGGTCTTGACTCGGATATAGATCGACCCGGACCGAACCTCACTCGGATCTATTCGGACTCGATTTGATGGAATCGGAATCGGGTTCTTCCGGAAGTTTGTACTCCACTTCAGGGGACTCCTATCGAGAAGACCAGATTTCAACTCCTCTAGGGTATAGGATCCAAGTAATTTAGTTATGGAACAGACCTTGCTCATTTTCAACAGAGCTGACTTATAGGTCTACCCGCAAGGAAATGCAATTGAGAAGGAGATACAACGGGGAGGGTGACTTACTGCTATTCTTATTCTGTTTTCTTCCGCGTGATGACTTTCAATTCAGAATTGAGAACAGCTTAAAGTGCCGTTTTACTATTAAGTGATGCATCTTAGTTGGGCATCCAAGTTATTTTCAGTCACACTCACTTATAATCTTTAAAAAGGATTGCGTAGAAAAAAAACTTTGATGCGAGGTTCGTTGCCGACAGTCAACTCAAAACCACCGTCTCAAAAAACAAAATGACTCGTTATCTCTTTGGAATCAAGATAGACTGGTCTGTAAGAATAAGACATGGACCTTTGCCATATGCAACGGTCATAAGACTATATATTTTACAGTGGCATTTTATCCATTTTTGCTAACTTTCCCAAGTTTGCAGAGGGTGCATCCATGTTCAACAAGTTATACACATCAAAGGGTTCTCCTGCGGTAGGCATCGGAACACGTCGGAAGTTGAAAATTGATTTTCAAGAGTAACGACTGGCAATGCTGTATCTATGGACCAAAATATTCGGACAGTAATTTACAATGGAGTATACGACATCATGGACCTTTTAAGTTAAGTTCCTAATACCCTTATAACCCCATTGAATCTGCAAGTGGCGGTCAATAGAGGTGATTTGGCCGAAAGAATTGGCTACTTCAAAGGAAAGACTTTCTGTTGTTCCTTCTCAATTGCAACCTTGCTGATACTGCGCCCTCTACTTCTGTTTCTTTTCCTCCCTCTACTATTTTTTGTTCCATGTTGTAGTGATATAGCACAACCTATATAGAAGTTTAAAATTCCATTTGTTCATGGTCGATGGAAATCCCTTTGCTGCAGGACTTTTTGGTAACTTTTTTTCTATATCTTATCCTACGAGTTGGGTAAATATGATGCAAAAATGGAGTTAATTGAAGCAATTTTGTTCAGCTGTCCGGGAGCAACAACATTTTTGAGCCGAGATGCGTCTAGTCACACTTCGAAATGTACGTAGGATCCTATGGTCTCTAGCAAACAACCTAACCACATAAGATACCAAAACTCAGAATGCCTGGAATGATAAACGTGTCAATCTTCTAAAGAGTGATTACTTATACCTGTTGAAAACTTACGCAAGACCTTAGAGATCACATTACTTTGCAATTTAAATGGTAAGTCAAATTAGCAAATAATAGGGGTATTCTTTCCGCGGCATAGGATGATGTGCAGGTCAGATAGTCACCATTAGATTAAGTGCTTCCGCGAGATCTGTTCACCATGCCTAAAGTGAGCTACGGGAATAGCTGTCTGGTTTTTTGTTATTCATTTTTTGGTCACTTGGATGTTGAAGAGCACACATTAAACTACATGATGTGAAAATTAGGAAGATTAAAGGAGATTCAAATTGCTTAGGAAATCATAGGTGTCAGGGTGATATTTCGGTCCGAGCGTCTTGTCGAGGGGGCCGGGGTACCTCTCAAAACGTTCACCTCTTCTGGCCCAAAATCTGAATGGTCTACATACGCCGCAAGTTTTTAAATGCCATGAAAGGTCAGGGGATTTACCAATCTAATGATAAATAAGAAATCTCTGATAGGAGAGATTGATGGTGGTATGTGGGGGGGGGGGCTGTAGTTCGAAGTGTGGGGGTTGAAGGATGGGAGGGTGTGTGCAGTTGGTATTTTTCAACTACCTTGGCTATGAAGTTGATAGAAACAAAAATTCATGCCATGTGGTCTCACCCTGCGTACGGTATATAGGTCTTCCCTCATATACACAATTAGTATTTTACTAGCATACACCTCATCTTTGTGTCCACTACGTATCGCATGCAGTGACAGTCATCATTTTTTGTTTTCTTACAGATTAAACCTGATGTCCAATATTTCAGGGCTTTGATAATGTCTGGTATTTGAATTGCTCTGCAAATATGGCAAAATAGGCGTTATACTGTTCCAAGGTAGCCCAAGCGTCAGATGTTCAAACTTGCCAAAAACGGTCTTACAAATTGCGATAACATGAAAAGTTCAAACATATACGATATCAAGGAAGAATTCTATAAGGACTAACTTCACTGTGTGTTAAATAAAGCAAGTACTTCAGTGAACTAGCTACTGCAATAAATTTTCGCAATTCCGGATGAGAAGTTTCATGTTTTATGTAAAGTCAAAGGATGTTCTTTTAGAACATAAACAAGACGATTAATTTAAAAAAAAAAATGTAATGATGAAAATATTGTTAAGATTATCTCAATTATAACTCCCACCACCATTTAACTTAGATGATTGAACTTAGCAATATTCTCCAATAAATGAATTTTAAAAAAAGCAAATGTTACAGACATTTCCATTTGACATGACATTGTTTAAGTATGGACAACTAGAAGAGCCTGAAAGGATAGTAAAAGAAGTTAATCACGCTACCGTGGGCAGTTAAACGTTGGTGTGACATGCAACTAAAAAGAGCTGGCCTTACTAAAAAGTCTCAGAGTGAAACCATGAATAAAATTCCGTCGGAATTGTTACGGTTTTTGAGAAATTGTTTTCAAATTTTGATGGAAAGATGATGACGTGATGTATTGTACAGTATTGGTATTTCTCTTGTCAAGCTTACATATATTATTTTGTTCTTAATTACTGCGTATCACATTTTTAAGTGATAACCAATACATGTAAAGAGGAGAAAAAAAATGCTTAAAAACAAAACACTCGAGGCGTATAAAAAGCAAAGGTTAAGTCAACAAAGGGTAACAGAAGACAAAGCATGCGAGTCCCTCAACTCTTGATATAATAAATTTCCATACAAAGCCAATGTTTATTCATGTTGGTATTAAACAGGAAGGTTGCCTGTGCAATCATCGATATTAGATGGATTTTGATGGAATTTGAGGCTATCCTTCAGCAATTTTAATGCTTAATAAAGCTCATTTTCTGTAATGTAATTTTCGTGTCACACAACCTTTAGGTAGACCGCACAAAGAACGTGTCTTACTCGTCCGGAACTTTCTCTTGGATTCCGACTCAACTGTGTACAGATTGTACGTAAATAATATTCATGTATGCCAACGTCATCAGTCACATTAGGTAGCAATCAATATTTCTTTTTCGTACGATATGAATATTCATACTTTTTGAGCCAACCATCAAACGTGAAGAATGACTCAGAACTATAGCGACCGTGAATCCTACACGAAAGAATCTGGGCTTATTTGCAAGTGTTACGGATGTACGTTAAAGAGGCTCATTGATTTTTTTTTTTTTTTTGTGAAATTCACTTAATTTTTCTAAACCTGTCAAGTTTCCTTCACATACTAACGACAAATGGTGAAACTAAGAGGATCCCAATGTTTTACATACAATGATCCGTAAATGAGTTAATAATTATCTAAAATTCAATTTCAGATATCTAAAATTTTAGATATCAAAATTAAAATTCTAATTTAGATATCTCCAATTCAATTAGACATCGGAAATTCCTGAATAAATGTTAAAATGGCTTTCCATACGATCGGAGAACGAAGCTACATAAACACGGGCCCCTATGGAGCTTTTTCAGCAGGGTGGTCTCATTTTACCACAATAAGTGGAGCATTTTACCCGACAATTATTACACGAATTGAAACTCATTATATATGTTGCTAACGTAGGCCTACTACCATTGGCTAAACAGAACACCAGATCTTGCGAGGGGGGGGGGGGGGCTCGTCCAAACCCCCTAACCCTAAAAATATTATAAAATACTTTTAAATGGACGTTTGTATGCCCAGTATGTATGAGTAAAGGTTAAATACCGAGCGAATCATAGAACGGGCCGAGCGAATTATAAAAAGACAAGGTAAACAATATACATTCGCGAACGGTGGATGTAACGGAACGTGGCTGAATGCTGTCATAAACGAATGGTATACTTTAGAGTTGTAATCTTCAGTAGCTCTCAATTTAAAAAAAAATACTTTCATATTAAAATCCAGACATTTGTAGTTTAGTGTCAGTCCCACTTTGAAATTGTCAATGACAATCAGACAGAATATCGACTATACTTCTATAGAAATAATCATTCTACCACTACTTAGTGTAAGAAAACATCTAAATTATCGAGTGCATACAGCACAGGTTAGTTCGTAACCGTCTACGTAAGGACCGCATGGTAATCCACTTCCACTGCTACCACAACGTCCCTCAGCCACATAAAACAAAGCCCCATTGGCGTTGTGTGCCGATCTGGTGACGGTTTCAGGTGTTTTATCCATACACACAAACTCAGTCCGTCCTTCGTGATTGTAATACTCTGCAACAAGGTAGCCAAAATATTCCCTGGTCCAATTATCAGGACAAAGATTACGAGCAGGGACCATCATCAGAGAGGGCCGATATTCAGCTAAACAGACGGCACATGGAACGTTATTGTCGTGAAGGTGGCCCCATTGACCGTAAGTGTTCATTTCGTATTCAGCTCCGTACACTAGTGCTCTGTTTTGGCCGCTTGTGCCAGCCTGGGGTTCGTCATATATCGGATCTTCGGGCATACACAGATAGTTGGAGCCACTGCCTTTGTGAGTGTAGTGTCCACCAGCAGTGGTACCACTGTAGACTAACTCAGATGAAGATGGACATTCACTTCTTCCCCATCTCACAAAAACAGCTCCTCCCAAAGATCCATTTCTAACAGGTGGCTCATCGGGCTCATCGGGTTCGCCATCATCATCATCGTCGTTGTGACCTCCTGAGCCACCTTTACATCCATTCCAGTCACGTCCATCACGTCCATCTCGTCCGGTGGTTCCCGCTGGACCGGGGGGTCCCTGTGGCCCTGGAACACCTGGTGGACAAAGGAAACATTGTCCCCCTTAGAAAGGAGTAAAAGGTCCCAATGGACTGACGTCACCTATCGGTCCATGAGTATCGCTTCCACTATTGTCTGAGCTACGGCGTTGACGAGTTGATTCTTTATTTTCAAGCTCCAATGTACTCCTTCTTTCCAATTCTTCTAGCCGTTTCCTTAATTCTTGTAATTCTTTTTCCACGTTCCGTTTCATTCCTTTTACCTCTTCTTTCTGGTTCGGATAACCATCAACTTTATTAACCAGGATGATCGTGCAACATATTGTAACTGAAAGAATCAGCAACAGGGTAGAGGAAGCCATTTCGATAACCTGCTATTTTAGAATCTTTGTATAGCATTTGCCGAAGATCTTGACGTGAATGTCATCTAGCTTGCTCTCGCTTTATATTTGTCTCATTACAAGACGAAGAAACAACAATTCCAATTTTACGTCACAACTGAAGTGACCAATCACTCTTCTTTTTGCATCTCTTCGTGGGGTATCGATATCGATCGTGGAATGTCAATATCAGATGAGCAGTGAAAAGTGACGTGAAATAGTATCGAGAGTAACAAATAGCAAGAAGTTAAACGATTCATGCGCGTTGTAAATGGTAAAGTGAAGTCTACAAGTTTAAAACTCCTCCCCCCCCCCCCAAAGAACTGATTCTGTATGCTTATCATGAAGATATACGCATGGAGCTCCATGATAATATTCAGACAAAGTCAAATTCAGCAGAATAGTTCACAGCTGGTGCAAACAAAAACATTGTTTAAGCTCCATTCTTGCACAAATCAATATTCATATCCATTCCCATTGGTCTGTATGATTTCAAGTAATGTTGATTGACCGCTATGATTCTTAGAGAGTCTGAATTTTGTAGGGCCAGTAAAAATGTTGAGATGATTTTCACATTCAATTATCTGGATGATGAGTGCATAGTTCGCTTTCAGATTTTGTGTCATGTGATCTTTTCCCCTACTTCTTCCCTGAAACACTGACAAAGAACAAAGAATTAATACTACTGTGCACATGATTCAGTGTAATATGAGTCAGAATGCAAAAAAAAAAAAAAAAACCACATTCGGGTTTCCATACATTCATAACACAACATTTATATAGAATAGATGTGTACATGCAATTGCTCCTATAAGCTAATTGCTCTGCACCACTGATGCATAGGAAAGACATTCTTCGTCATTCTGCGAGTCCTGAGAGCTTAGCTAGGCTGGAGACCCAGATGACATCATACTTCAGACAGAATCCGTGGACTTCATCTATAAATAGAAAATTTGACATGCCATTTATGACAACTATCGAAGCTCCTCCTCTTGAGATATGGTATTCAGAAGATTTTAAGTTTTTATGCACATCTGAGATGACCTCCACCATCCCCAAACAGATTTAGATTCCTTCCCTGAGATATCCTAATTACAAGATTTTCAGGTCTACATTAAAAAGTACTAGGTTCATACTCAATAAGGACTAAGTATATGAGAAGTGAGAGAATTATCACTGTGGACATTCTCGAGTGAAATTTGGTCAGAAGGTCGTTTGACCTCTCGTGATTTCAGATGACCTTCATAAGGTTGATTTTCTTAATATGGGCTATCTGCATGTAAAGTATGAGCATTACCACTGTTACCCTTCTCAAGTTGCGCTGGTTTTTAAGTTTTTAAGCGTTTGACCACTGGTGAAACCGATGACCCCCATCAAAAGAATTCAGTTTCATATTACCAAGCAACATATCAAGTATGACAAGTATATGCACCATTCCTAACTTGAGATACTGTGAACGCAAAGAATTTGAATGTTTGACCTCTGATGACCAAGATGACATTTGACCTCGACCAAAGATAATAGCGTTCTTTCTCTCAATATGGTTACCCACAAATCAAGTATGAAAAGTATCCATCGTTCCTCACTTGAGATATTGTGTGCACAAGTTTTCAAGCGTTTTACCCACTTTTGACTCCAGATGACCTTTATGCCTCTTTTTCTTTAAGACTTGCGGCAGGAGGGGTGAGGAGAAGAGGGGGGGGGGCTCATTTTGAGTGTAAGTTTTAACTCATCTTGGGGAAGCTAACAGCTTACAGGCAAGCAGCATCAGCAAAAACGGCAACAAGCTACAATGACATCTAAATAGGTTATTCCATCATTTTAATTCCGGTAAACAAGTTATTCAAGTGAACAAAGTCCACTGTTCTGTTACAGTACTTACAATCGTGTGATTTCTTCAAAACCAAATGCACTAAGTCTGTAAATAGAGTACGTTTGTTAGTAAATGCCTGAGGATGTTTCTGTTTATGATTGTATTCACATAACATAACATAACAAGAAAAACATGTTATTTTCAACTCGAAGTAAGTGAGTTTCATTGTATAGAAAAAAAGGGAATGTTTAAGTAAATTTCAGTTTTAAAGAGATATAGACTCACACCGTGACTCTTTGTCACGATTGTCAAAGATTACGACAAATGTTACAGTAAACAGTTGGTTAATACATCAGAAATTTAATACATCAGAAATACTGTAAAACGTAGGCGTTTCAGGGTGTCCCCCCTTCTCCTGGTTACTCCCACAGGGTCTCCCCCTGGTCTCCCCAGGGGAAATTTCATATGGCAAAATGTTGAGGGTAGAACTGTTTTGTCATACAGAGCGAGAGCCGGGCGTATTATGTTCGTCTTCACTCGTTTAGCTCGTGAGTCGTTAGGATTATGTCATTCTGTTTTATTTATTTCTTTGGAACTCCCCATACTGTTTTAAGAGATATTTGTATTTATTGGAATGGCGGTGCCTACATAAAGACACGTGTTTACCGGTATTAGGAATATTTTTCTTTCTCTGTTAGTGAAAACCATATCTCAATATAGCATGTTCCGTTTTGAAAGTAATGGATTTGTAAAGAAATATCTATTTTTAAAATGGTTCATTGTACTATGTTCATGAGAATGAAAATCAGTATATTTTCAGCTCATGGATGGAGTATACAAAGAAGCAAAACAGTGTATCATTACGCATCTGTTAATGATATAAGTGTTATTTGTATTTATTGAAATGGCGGTGCCTACATAAAGACACGTGCTTACAGGTATTGGCCACCGAAGACAATTGATAGTACTGCACAAAAAGTAGGGATATTTTTTCCTTCTTTGTTCGAACGATGATCCCCCCCTTTTCCTACACACACACACACACACACACACACACACACACACACACTTGGTTGCAGAATATAATTAAAGAGCTCCTGTGATTTGATGGATTATGTTTAATATAGTATGGGGCTTATTGTAAGTTGTGTAAACATTTCTTGTAGCAAGGTGAAAAGTGTAAAAAATTGCAGAAGATATAGAAATGCTAAATTAAGATGATCACCTTGGGAACAAGGGTAAGTATGAATTGCTTGATAAGCAGAATTGCTGAAATTAGAATGTTCTGTCGTTTTGGTTTGACATCTTCTGGAGTAATGATTCTAGTTACATAATGAATTACTGAACGCTTGTGGTGGAACACTCAACTGACACTGGCCTTGAGATCCAGTTTCATCTATAAAAATGGCATAACAAGAGTCAAGAATTTCTAATAACAATATCCAGATAAAGGTCTCAAATATCAACAGAAAACATAACTTAAATTTTCAACCTCCGGATACAATATCGATATTAAGTTTCTTCCTGTGTACTTTAGTTACATCAAAGGTACCCTCATGCTGATATTCCGGACTCTCGTCAAATTTCAAACAGTTCCGCCAGCTTTGTTGTAGGTTCCCGGATTTCTATAGCCGTATGAATATTGAATTTTTAGAAGAAGGGTAGAAGATCACTGCAGGTAGCCTATATGTAACTGCTAAATATCAGCATCCCGAAAACAACTGTAACTAAAAATGAGTGCAAAATTGCTGAAATCAGAATGTTCAGTCTGAAACGCAAGGGTCGTTATCCCGAGGAAAAAAAAATACAATTTTGGATCTCTCATTGCATTTTAACGCCCGGTCTTAAAAGGAAAACAAGCTTTCTAAACCATGTTAAAACCATCCGATGGCATTAATCCTGAGCACGATTTATTTTAGAAAGTAACTCATATCATTTCAAAATTTAAGTACTTTACAAATACGTTCAACGATTGTAAGCATGACCGGAAGAAAAACTTGGTCTACAATTAGTAAACTATCCAACAAAAAAGAACACTAAGGCCCTTACTTCCGTTAAGGCCCTGAAAGCTATGAAAGCTATTATTCGTCTGAGGAATGGTGAGACACTTCCTGACCCTGTTTCTATTCAGGCTGATTGCCTAAATGACTTACATTTCGTTAATACAGGCCATTCATTCCTTTGTATACTATGCGTCACTACTGGAGGTCAACGGAACGCTAAGATGGTAACTTATGTACTTAGAAAGATGAAATTAAATTATTGGGCATTACCCGCACAAACAAGCTAAGTATTTTGCACAAAATTGCACTTAGAAACATCACTTTCATCCAATGAACACCACGCATTTATACTGATTCAAGTTTATGACTTTGGCTTATACTGATTTGTTTAGTCTAAAACCTGACTAGTTTTGCTTTATGCAACTATGTATGCTTATCGCTCTCAGGTACCACACCCTACACAGACGTTAGAGATTCCAGCGCATTTTGTTCACAGTCAGTAAAAGTCCCACAATGAACATTTGGGCAACTTCTATAGTGACAAGGTACGCTAACTTCGACTGCCTCTATAGAGGAAATCTAACACTTAAGGTACGGAGACTTGAAAGTGCCATCACTGGCCAATGTGTCAGCTTTCAAAAGAGCGCAGATAATATCTGTTCAAAATTGCTACAGGGACTACATTACTTTTGCGGTTTAGTGTCAGTGTAAGTAAATAGGGCAATTAATATTGGTATGTATAACCTCAGTTGCGCGAAATGCTTCCTAGCCCGCAGTTCCTAATACGTTCTTTATATGCAATCCATATCCGTGTATCATAACACAAGGCAAGCTGACCACATGCACTCAAGGAAATGTCCATCTAACTTTTCTACAAAAAGCTTACGTTACCATGCAAGCCATTTCACTCTGTATTCCCTTACCTTCAACGTTATATACGTTTTTTCATCAGTTTACCTTCTTTTAAAAAGAAAAATAACACATGTACTTCATTTGTGTGACCTAAATATCTTACTGGTTTTGTCCTATCCATTTACCTATTTTCTCTTTCGGTAGTACTGAATGGGTGTGGGTTGAATGAGGGGAAGAGGGCATATTTTGTTTTGTCCCATGTTTGCCTGTTTTTCTTTCTTTTTTTTCCAGTGTGTAATTAGGCCTATCTGCCTCCTTTTTCAGGTTTGTCAGAACTCGATAACCCAACATGGATTCTCGATCCAAGTGCACTTTTCTTCCGCACTGTTAGGCCTCATGTCTATTTTATTTTTTGTGAAAAATATAAAATGAATGAACTGAACTGTGCTGATGAACGTTCTGTCTTTTCGGGTCTAAATTTAATTTTCTGGTCTTAAGGCAATGATAGTTAGTTTTTAGTCACGTGCCACTCGTAGCCCGCACAACGGACGTGTAATACACATGCATCAGCTCTGACAGCATACGTAATACCGTGTGTACGTTAAAGCATTCACAGACCAACACCTGCTGCGAAGGTAACTGTGGCACGTTGAACTGTTGAAGGTAAGCCTTGGAAGGTTCAACTGACCTGGCCAGATGCAATAATGGTGGGAATAACAAGGAGTCAAGAAACTCTAATGACCACTGAGTTGAAGTTCTCCAATATCAATAGAAAACATAAGTCATATTTTAAGCCCGGGACACAATAAAGTTTCTTTCTGTATACTTTGATTACATCAAAAGGTACCCTTATATGCTAATATTGCTAATATTCCAAAGTATCGTTCAATTTCACGTGATTCATCTTAAAATAGCACTTGGCAAAATCAGTTCCCATGCAGTAGTTCTTGTCCTCACCGTCGACGGATGTATATTATGCTACACATGCACAAGATGACTGCTTCGTAATGCACATACCAACACCTGCTTCGAAGGTTAGTGGAGTGATAACATTTCTTTAGCTCGTGCTTTACAAGGTATCCCATTTTCTTTATTTCCAGAACTCACACTTTACTGAAATAGAAGTGACCAAATATACCAGAATAAGTATTAACTGATTTGTTTTCATACATTCAGTAAAGTGTTTAGTATCTACATATAGGCGCCATTATTTCCGGAATATGTTTGCACAAAGCTGGATCCATGCAACGAAAAATATTGGTGCTGAGCTTCGACAGGAGTATCTAAACAGACGCATCATCAGTTGGTGATCGAGAGTACTAAAGAAGTTCTTTTTCGCTTTAACCCCCCCCCCCCCCCCCCACACACACACACACACACACACACGCGCACCCAAACCACGCACCGATGCACGCCAGAAAAGTTGAGATGATATACAGCAATTAAAATAAATTACCGGTATGCATTCTCTTTATTTTATTCTTTGGCACACGTGGCAATATTTCCAACCACCCACATATCACCTTCCCCGCCACTGGCCTAGACGTCGCTTTTTCCTTTCAAATCCGAGCTGCCGAAGTTGATGTTGTGCATAAACGTCTGAAACTTTCCTTCCTCTGATGTCATCTCTCGATTAGATTTCATCCCCTGGTGAATAATCATCCCATGATACGCCAGCGTTTCTTTTCGTTCTTATTCAGTTTCAGTTATACAGGGTTTACATCGTTCTTACAGTTGTAGCTATAGCTAAAAGAAAACACCGCACACTGGCCTGTTGGTCAGAAAAGTGCCATTATTTTTTTAAATGCTTCCGGAAAAGAGTTTCGTCGTGGTTATAAAGTTCCGTATGTTTACCACAAAAACCGTTTCCGTTAAGTTTTTAGCCGAAAATCCTTATGATCTTTCTACCATAAATATACGACTTTAACTAATGAAAGTTATACGGAGAAGATCGTACCGATTTTTCTCGGTATTTACCGATTTTTCGTTAAATTAGTCTTGGAAAGATGTTACAGCACTTGTATCCTGTCACAAAGCAATATCGGGGACACCCTTTAAACTTGACGTTTTTACAAGGAGATTTGCTTTAGTAATAACTAGTAGTAACTAATACAGAGGCCACAGGCCAGAGAATTCCTTACGGTGTAGAAGGCGTACTGGTGAGATTCACAAATACTGTACTAACAAGCACCAGGATCTTGACCAAAGCTAGTAATAAATGGAAGTAAAAGTCAGTCTTGGCATTTTAAAAGGGGAATTCCAGGCAAGGAACATGTCTTCTGACTTATTTATGTCATTTCAAGCCATTTTCATTCATATTCTTGGCGTTTTGAAATGAACTTCTCATGGGCAACATGATATGTTCAAACTTAATTCCGGCCCAACCGAGTTCACAACACAATGCATGTATACAAAGGGCGGGGCCATTATGACGTAATTGACCGCGATCTATGTGGCTTGTGACTACAAGTCGACTATCAGCTCTAATCCAAGACGACCAACCTGATTGTTCTACATAATTGGTAATTAGATGACTTATTCTCCTGCCTCTGAAAAGGAAAGTTTTACTTTCGTACTTAATGAAAATTACTTTTTTCTTATCTTCAAGGTATTGTTCGCACCGCCCTAAGCTGCTTGATGTGGCCTTTAGATGAGAAATTCCTCTTTTCATGTGTTTTATCTCGATTTTATCGATTACTCATTTTATCTTGTGATAGCCAAATTGAATACACAGTGCGCCTAATTACTCATTATATAGGTAATCACGTTGGTCATCGCTGGTCGTCGACTACGTCACAAGCCACAAAGATCACAGTTAATTACATCATACTGGCCGCGCAGTTACACGCATGGTGTTAGAAACTCCATTGAGCGGGAAGTTCAGACGTATAATATTGCCCATGAGAAGTTCACTTCAAAACGTCAAGAATATGAATGAAAATGGTTTTAAATGGCTGAAATAAGTAGCAACTCATGTTACTTGACTGGAATTCCCCTTTAAACTTCTTGAGGCCTATGATTCCTTGCCAACATTTTGGTACTATTTCCAAAATCATATGCGGTTGCAGTCTCCAAGCAGGCTAAATGAGATTTAACGTCTTCGGTACTTTTAACCGACTGCCATGTAATTATAATAATTTCACAGAGCCAAAGTGTATCTGTACGTTTTCAATGAGTTAACACAATAACACGACACAGGTTTGGATAGTGACCTTTATATTCACGTTGAAGTTTAAAGATACTTTTCCGCGTGATAAACACTGGATTACATTTTAAAGAGATACTAACAAAAATATTCACGAACGCCTGTTAGTGCCATGCGAGTATTCATTATTAATTTGCGATATCAAATTCATAATTTGTAACAGCTAATTTGTAACAGCAAATTTTTATTTGTAATATACAAAGTAGTAACACTAATGAGTCTCGAAGAGTCATATCTCAAAAGCGGTAACAGATACAAACAAAATTCCAGCGGATTTTCACTCAGGGTTTTACTTTACAACTTCCGCCTGAAGGCTGCTCTTTTCTGAATGCATGCCACACAACATTTAACACTTACAGCTATCGTGATGACAGTCTATTAACTTACCATAGGACCTACTATTTTTATCTCTCTTAGCGCACCACCAATTATCTCACACATTGACTCGCACACCATTTTTTTTTTTTACTGAAGTAGAAAGGTGCGGTAGGTTGAGGAAATTGACATGCTTCTAAACCACCGGTGTGTTTATCCCATTTTTGGAAAACATGTGAATGGTGAAAACCAAAGTCAATGAGGGGTAAGTTAAAGAACTAAAGACCTTAACATTTTGTGACATCCTCCTAATAAATATCAGAGTGACCAACCAAGCAGAACCAATGTAACAGATGGCACTGTTTTACTATAGTTTCTACCAGTGTGACGGTGCGCATAACGTTGGTATGGACTACAGTTACCTTCTACGGTATTTTCAACAGGATACTTGTTCTGTCATGTCTACGAAAAGATCCTTTATTGAAGCATGTCTGTGATTAGCCAACCCTCCTCACCTTTTGTAAACGATGAATTGATTGATGCTCATATTTGGTGCCATCTGTGGCGGTCATTGTAAGGACGTTGTCATTCTTAAGTGGGGGAGCTATGTGCCTAAGGCGTTTAACCAGAAGTACATCTCCGTAGGGAAACACTCCATCATTCGTTTTGTAGGTGAAGTTTTGGCCAGATACATGCAGATTTACAACGTCAAAGAAATCGAACGTCAGTTTTGTGTTCTGCAGTTATTTGCAGTAACACGCATTTTAAAACCCAGCATAGGCCTAACGCGTTCTTTTTACAAACAAAGGTAATGAGAACTTATGACGGTAACTGGTGCATTAGTGGAGTGTTTTTTTTTTTTTTTTTGTGCATATAAAGTTACATAGTCACGGTTTACCTACCAACTGGTTGAGGACTCAGTTCCCCAATTAGTATTGGTCAAGACGTTATTGCAGTCAGGCTTTTCGAGATACAAAGCAAAATCGAAAGGCGCCCTTGAAACTCAATAATTTACGCATAGTCTAGTCGAGAATTTCTGAATTATAGAGGGCGTACTCATATACGGCTCTGCGGCTCTGTTGATGACACTTCCTTGACAGACTGTACTTGTCATGGCGTCCTAGGTTACGATCGAAGGAGTAGACTCGACGTACTAAGTTGCTGGCCTATGCGTTCTTTGCCTTTGGTATAAAGTCGATTTGACATTTCAAAACAGTGCAAAAGTCATAATTATATCGACAGATAACGTAGGCTAGGCCCTCTGTCTGTGATAATAACTTCAATCGTTGTGACAAACCATATTCATAACTAAGCTTTCTACGTTAGGCTTTGCCTAACTTTTATAATGTTAGTCGTTAAGCCATTTGCACTGACGCTAGTCTTAGGCCAGGTTACACTTACACTGACTTACACTAAAACTAACGGTTAAGTAAACTTAACGTCTTACTCTTTGTCTTACTCTTAGGCCTAACTAGGACCCTACTACATAGGCTAACTAAGTTAGGGCAGAACTTAAGGCTAACTGCACAATAATATGCAATGTTGCTGCCTCCAGCAAAACATCTCAATTAGCTGTGCACACAATGACAACGTTTGAGATGTGGCGCCTGTTGGTGCTGCTGTGCTAACTCGTAATCTGAAATGGTGGTATTTCGATTTTCCCAAGCATTTTTCTCATGATTATTTTTGTTCCCGGGCACAAAATAAAAGTTGACAATCTGGACAAAGGAGGCCACAATTAAGTACTGTTCAGCCAATGTGGACTCAGTGGAGTTTATAAGACACTGCGTCTCTGATAATTCCAAAATTCATGTCTAGCAGCTCGCTGTGATGACCCAACTACGGTCACCCCAATATAGGTATCTACAAAAAAACTTAAACTGAATTAGCACAAGTCGTCATTCATGTTCACGTTCACCTTCTCTGTCTCAGTTCTTTTCCAGAGTCCTTTTCATTATCGATACTGCTATCTAGTTAATATATGGGCAACCCACTATGGTAATCCAACATTTTACAGTTTTTTACTGTTTCTGCATACAGTTCTCAGAAGTGTTTATTCCTTTATAGTGAGTCCATACTCAGTGTTGGTTACAAAGTGTTGGTTTTCTTGTTGTCCATTGTTCAAAGTGTGACATAAGTTTAGATTGGTAGGAGGTGGAAATCTTGCAACATTATGCTAATTAAACTGAAAGGGTCAAACATCAGAAGGTAATTTTTTCATGATATCTCTCCACTAAAACATTTTTGAGGGATGTCATAATGGAAACTTATGTTCACCTCTTTGAAGTACATATAATGACCTAGCTTGCTTGACCTCATTTGAGTGTTGCTACTTTTTATGCTGTCTGGATGGGTCTCAAAGGTCATGTGAGATGAAAATGACATTTTTTAGTATCAGGTGCATTAACCATTGAAAATGTGTTTTTAACCAGCCACAAATTCCATCAAGATCCATAAAAGATTGACATTTTTACAGGCAAATTAGTGTCTCATAGCTGCATCATGAATAAACATTGGCTAAGTATGCAAACTTGTGACATCAAGAGATGGACTCCTATGATATGTCTTATGTCAATGCTTTGTTTACTTAACCTTTATTACAAGGACATTTGAGGATTTGTAACGCCCAGATTGTGTTACTTTGGAAGCATACATTTTCTTCGAAAATACTGATATCACTTAAACCAATGTGAAACTAAGTAATTAAGATGCAATATATATAAAGGCTTAACAATAGAAATATTGACTCAGTGCAAGTCTACCTCATCTGTTTTCGTACGAAACTTTGAAATGTCTTATATCCAAAATGGTAATAGATGTAAACAAAATTTCATTTTCACTTAGGGTTTTGCTTTTCAACTTCTGAATGGCACCAGCTCTTTTCTAGATGCCTGCCTTACAACCTCTAAGACAAACCCAAAAGGCAATTATACCTTGATACTCCTAACTCAAGCTATTGACATTTCAGAGGAAAGCTCATAGAAGATGAAACCTCCGACAGGCCTATACAGGAATGAGTGTCACAGATCCCATGAGATGGATATTAATAGATGCTTTGTGGATTTTGACTGGTGATACTGTACATGAAAGTCCATGTAGCAGAGTAGGTTGTGCTGAGGGTAGACCTCAGAAGTGTATGCACACCATGTGTTGTTGTATCATTTCTTATGGATAGAAGGTACAAACTCTTAATAGTCGGTACTCTACTGGAAATAGAGCAATTCTTCTTCTAAATCATCAGAAAGTCCCATTAACTTGCTGTTTAGTATTTCAAAATTACCTTATTGACCTCTGTCCATTGACCTTTACCAAAACAAATATCTCCAAATTGGTATCAACCAAAATTTGATATATAGGCCACTTATGAGCTTGATGACAGTAATGGGCTTCATGATTTGTACCACTGCCCAGCACTAAACCTCCCTACTGTAGATGATGTTGAGGGTCAAAATTGTATAAAATCTTCACACAAGAAACCATAGAGCACTTGGCTCGTCTCATGACATGGAAAAAGGAAACCACAATAGCATTTTGCAAGCTGCAATCTTGACCAACTAGCTCTCACTTAAGTTGATATTTTGACTTGAGTCATCAAGGCCTAACTTAAACAAAAAGTTTTATCAACTTCATTTTTTAGGTTGCCTTTAGCACATTGCAGTTAGCAGAACAGAATGGAAAGAGAGACGGGGCATCTCCCTTTCTCAATCAGTGATGAACTGTCCTCTTTATGTTGGGTGAAGATGGTAACCATTGGCAACCCAGGTGTTGGGAAAACCTGTATCATCAAGCACTTCTGTGAAGATAAGGTAAGTTTGATAAAATTAAATTACTGTATGTAACATGACTCTGCTGAATGTTGCTGTATATTAATAGTTACTTTTGTTTTTGACATTCTGTTCTGTGAACTGGCTACAGACCCATGGTACATTTTTTTTTACAATATTTTGTTTTGAATATCTTGTAATGATTTGTGTCATTTCACAATCAACGGCTTTGAAACTTGTACAGGACACATTAACATGATCAAGCTGTATAAAGAACTTGAAAATACCTCATTCTGAGCTATGTCTCTTGCTATGTCTGAGCTATGTCTCTTGCTATGTCTGAGCTATGTCTCTTGGTAGAGTGTGAGAACCTCATGTCATGAGAATTTTTCAAATTGATATCAGGGAACTCAGAGACCACATTCAGGCTACTCTTCAGTCTTTTATACATTGTTTAAGTTGTGGACAGTCCTTAGCAGGGTTTACCATCATATGTGTGTGTGTCTTGTAATGGAGTGTGCAATCCTAGGGCCCCTTCATAATTAATAGCGTCGGTGTTTTTCTCCTGTAACCCCATCTCCCCACCCCTGTCCATGTTTGGAATTTATCATACTCAACTCTGATAGCTTCCCAGACATTTCTTTCGTGACTATGGTCGCTTTTCCTGGCCTTTCATGTGACTAGATTTTGCCTGGTCATCTTTTTCTTCACATGCTGCTTCATGTTATCGATAAGTTCAGTAGTGAACCTAACTAAAGAAGGCCTCCTCATTATGCCCGTACAAAATACACATGAATGTTACATCAAATGGATAGGAAAGTGTGGCATTATGAACTATGCCTCCATCGAACTTGCACCCGAATGGAAGTTGTATTTTCGAATGTCCAACCAGCTGTAGACTGCGGACACACTAGTTCGAGTCTGGAACCTGTGCAAACACTTAAGTTCAGTCAAGTGCTTAATATTTGTTGTTTCCAGTCATTTGAGTCCACAGCTAACCTGAAACTTGAAGTACAGTAAGTTTAGTCATGTGACACCGTGAATGAAAGTTCTTTAGCTAGGAGGGAACTGTCATCTAATAGCGTTGATCACATCTTCCACATGTAAAGCGAGTGGAAGGCTATGTGGAGGGGAAGGTGAGAGCAGACAAAGTGAAGTATTCAAGAGTCGCAGGCTGTCAGCTCGTACTTTTAAGACCTTCCTCTTCAATACTGCTATGACTTTCTGAAGAATCCTAGGATATGTTCTCATCTTTTACCCTTCCTTTTTACCTGATTTCACTTGGAAGCCTACATGATTACAGGTTAATGATTACAGTTGTTACAGTTTTGTTCCGTAATTCTACCATGTTCCTATTTCAACACTTTCAGTTTGCACAAAATTTTTAGTCTTTCTGCTGTTGAAAATGTTGGGATTGTTGCTGTCAAATGATTTTACAATATTTTGCATGCAGCAAATGATTGTATGCGCATTATTTCCTGTAGTTCACAACGTTTCATTACTAAACTAAGCATTGTTTTCACTTATTTGTTGTCTCAGTCACTCAGCCATGTCAACGTTTCAGTGCTCTGAAATGTCGGATTATGTTTGGTGTGTCTGTTCCTTTTCCAGTTCACACCTGGATACCAAGCAACGGTTGGAGTGGACTATGGGTTCAAGATACAAGCGCACGGAAGCAAAGACGGTAAGAGGAAAGCAGCATCTCATGTGCTTTAATAAAGTGCCATTGATCTAACGGAAACTTCCAGTAATGGAGTTTCAGTTATCAGGAACAGAAAAGTCTCCAAAGTAACATCATTTTGTACTTTCAAATTTGCTTTGTTGATCTTTTTGCATATAATACAGTTATACCATGTACATCTATAGTGACCAAAAGTGTAATAGTTTGAAATTAATTGGGTATGTTTGACTGAGACGAAATGGCGGTGTGTAGTCTTAAAATCTGACTTAAATTTGTGTTAGACTTTGAGAGGGTACAGTGATGAACTTAAGTGGTAGACCCAGCGATGCAGAAAATCTCTATATGACATGGTACTGTAGCTCCTTCAGACAAGCAAATTCAGTGGGTGGTTGAATCAAATTATGGTTGTAATCACAGTGTATGTCTGAAATAATGTCATGAAAAGTGGCAATGAATTTGCTAACTGAGCATAATGCAAGTTTGTTAATTGCAGAGCAACCTAGAAATAAGGTTATGACATACAGTAAGCTTTAGAAGAACGTCTAAAATTTTGAAAGTACAAGCGCATTTTACGCATCAGTTGTGCCTCAGATGGGCAGATGAAATTCTTAAAACATTAACACTGAAGTGTGCTGCCTTACGACTTAGTTCGGCACATATGTCGGTATGCTGGTGGGTTGCTCACTGTCGGCTTCGTTACAAAAGATGAAAGTGGGACTTGCTTTTGCTAATGCAGGTTAAGGGTAAGGTCTCTCCACCTGTGCACATTGACACACAGTCTGTCACTCCCATATATACAGTGGTATTGCATACAGTGCCTTACTCTGGTGGGTGAGTGCAGATCCTGGCAAGCATTTTCATTTAACTCTTAAATTAAAATTGAATATTTCGTCCATCCTTTTCAGTGTTTCACTCATTGTTTGGTACATACTCCAGTTTATGCTACCATCTGGAAACAACCCCTCCCCTTGCCATAGTATTAAGATTCATTCAAGCAAGGTGTATTCAGTAATCACCAATTTATGGCTTTTGTTTTCGATGAAATCTTAACCTTTACATGATCTCACGGCAGTGTGTGTGTATGTTGTGATGTCTACCTTGTAAACACAATATCTCAAGGTAGAAAACTTCGACAGATCTCATATTTAGTACTTTGGTGTACCACAGTGAGTACAAGAATCCTCTTGTTTTTGGTGAAGGACAAAGGACATTTGGGGTCAACAGGGGTCAAATTGAGAAAACCTCGTAAACATGATATCTCAAGAAGGGAAACTTGGACAAATGCCATGTGTGGTATGTTGGTACACCTCATTGAGTACAACATCTCACTGATTTTGGTAGAAGTCAAAGGTCATTTGAGGTCAAGAAGGGTCAAAGTGTGAGAATGTTATGAACTCTATATCTCAAAAAGGGAAGTTTGGGAAAATGTCATATGTGGTATGTAAGTGCACCACATTGATTACAAAATCCCTTTTGACTTTGATGGAGGCCAAAGGTCATTTTAGGTCAACAGGGGTCAAACTGTGAAAACCATGTGAACAAAATATCTCAAGAAGGAAAACTTGGGCAGATCTCCCATTAAGTGTAGGTGTATCTCAATCAGTATACAAGAATTCCATAGTCTTTGGTGAGGGTCAAAGGTCATTTGAGGTTAACAGGGTCACATTATGAAATTTTTGTAACCTCATATCTCAAGGGAAGCTTTGACAGATGTCACATCAGTATGTAGTTGTATCACATTGAGTACAAGAACCATTTGATCTTTATTGGAAGTCAAAGGTCATTTGATATCAGCAAGAGTCAAATTTTGAAAACCATGTAGACATTAACTCAAGAAAGGAAGCTTGTACAGATCTCAGATTTCATATGAAGCAAAGGTACTGTACCTTTGACACAAACTAATCCTTTCATATCAAATCAAAAAACAAAATGCTCATAATCAAATCATCTAAACTGCAATGCATTTTTGCATTCTGGTGTTTCTTCTTGGCAGTGAGGGTCCACTTGTGGGATATGTCGGGACACAGTGACTACGTGGAAGTTCGTAACGAGCTCTTCGTGGACACCCAGGCATGCCTAATGGTGTATGATGTCACCAACAGAAGCTCATTTGAGAATCTTGAATGCTGGCTGGCGGAGTTCACTCATTCCACAGCAGAGGATGCTTGTATTGCAGTTGTTGCCAACAAGGTCAGTTTTTCTATCATTTTGTCTTTAAACTAGTTTCTTTAAACGAAAGTTTCATGTATTTTGCACAAATGCCTACCCTCCAAGAGGTTGCCTAACATTGTCCCAGCTGGCCAAAGGTACCGTAGCTACACTGGAAACTAAGATTGAATTGCTGATACATTATTTTTAGTTTTCCTTTACGTTAATTTGTCCACAACATTTTGCATGCTGCAGGTTGACATTAGGACAAAGAAAAGTGTCTCCAGAGAAGAAGGAATGAAGTGGGCCCAGTCACGAAATTTGAGGTAAAATTAGGTGGTTGCACAGTATATTGAAAATTGTTACCATGATCACAAGTGTGCGGGTATCTGTTGCTTATGACACCTTGCTTGTAAACATGGACGTCTCAAATAGCAAAGTTCACACTTGGTGTATGCACCATATTGAGTACAAGAATTCTGTTGTCTGGGGGGGTCTAAGGTTATCTGAGGTGAGCAGAAGTTAAATGTGAAAACCTTGTAAAAGCAATATCTGAAGAATGCAAGTTTCTTCTTGTCTGATATTTAGCATGTATATCAATCATATTGAATGCAAGGTCATAGATCCCCTGTTGTTTTTGACAGAGGTCAGCAGAGGTCAAACTGTGGAAGAGTTGTAAACACTTGTATCTCAAGAAAGCAATTTCAAATTCAGCTCATGTACTTTATAGTGTGTTGTAGGGTTGTGATGGTTTGATGGTTAACCGGTTAGCCGACCGACGCATCGGTCAACCATGCATCTTTTCTGTTTATTGTCAACCGCTTTTGTAGTAGACTAATCTTGGTCAACCACTATGAGCACAAGAACCTTAATTGTGTGTGGTTAAGTCATGTAATGTCTAAGTTATCCAAGGGTAAACTATGGCAACCTTGTACCCCAACGAACGAAGCTTAGATACATATGTCATAGTTAGTGTATTCCAGAAGGTTATCAGAAACCATTGTTGAAAGTGATGAATATGCCATACATTTACTCATTGTAATCTGTCGTATCAAGGTGTTAAGCTGGTAAAAGTAAAATAAGTACTGATTTTTTTCTTAAATTTAAACATTACTTGATGAAAGGCTTGTAGACCTCACATTTGTTGTGTGTAATGTCAATGTACTCTGTGTTATACCCCAATTCCTGTTGACTTCCCAATTCGAATACTGTGAGCAACTAGGCTACTGTAGATTTCGTCATCCACACAATGCATTTTTGGTTCCTTGCATTAGCGAAAGGAACCTATGCATTCAACTTGGCGTGCGTGTGCATGCGCCTTTGTTTTCGGATGGGATCGAGGACCTAAACAATAGATTTTAGGTCCTCTGTAGAAAATTCAATAGATTTCTCCGGTCCTCTCAAGATTAACAATAGACAGTCTATTGTTAAGGTTAGGGTTGAGGAAGAAAAAACAAAAGAAAGCACAATGAGGTCCTCGGAATGAATGGGAAACAAAGCTGTATGTGTGTGTGTCTGTGACACCTTGGGTACGCTCTAGCTCATTATGGGCTAGTTGGATAAAACTTATACTTGGTGTACAGGTCCGTCATAGTGCGTACAAGTGCTCTATTGTTTTGGTGTCTTTCATATTAATGAGGTTATGGGGTTTAGCCATAAAAATTTAAAAAATGCCATATTTCCATAGCTGTGGGTCAGATTTGTATTAAACTTGATAAGGTTGTCTGGTATTGACAGGTTCACAACCCTGTGAAATGTAATGCTTATCAATAGAGGAGAAGGGTAAATTTTTCACTCTAAAACAATAATATTAGCCTTAACACCAATATTTTGGTTATTACAAGCTACCATACAAGTTAGTTGAAAAGCTTATGGGCTACAGTGTGTAAAATTCCCATTGGCAGTTAGTGGTTTCAGTGACACAGTTAACTCAATGGGATTTCGGTCATTGGAAAATTTTTGCTTTGTTTAAAGGCTATGGTAGCCTATGGACTCCATTTTTGGGCACCATTCTTGATATCCCCAATTTTTGGGTCTGCAGTTTTGAGGACTCAACTTTTCACTCGCCCTAATTTCTTTGCAAGGAACCACAGTGCCCATTGGGCTCTTGTTGGTTCCTTGTGTTAACAGTCAAGTCGGCATGTGTATGTGTGTGCAGGGTGCATGCGTGTGCAGGGTGCGAGTGTATGTGACGCCATTGGAATGCGAGGTATGTGGCATGGTAACTCAGTGATCGAGCGCTCAATTTTTCTCAAACTTGCAGCGTACGTGTATCTTATTTAGTAGATTGTGCCCTATTGTTTTTGGTGATCGTATCTTGCATACTGTATTTGTGAGTGAGTGGAGCATAATGTCATGATAAGAATGCGAAGTATGTGACTTGATAACTCAGTAATCAAGTGCTCAATTTGTCTCAAACTTGGTGTGTACATGTATCATATTGAGTTTATGTGCCCCATTGTTTTTGGTGCCTATATTTTGCATATTAATGAGTGCGTGGGACTTAACGTAAAATTCCTGATATGGCAATATCTTTGCAGTGCCTTGTCTGACTTGCTTTAATTGTCTTAGGATGGTGCGGTTAGATATTAGGTACATGACCATGGCATTTTTATTTTCAGTGTCATTAGCATTTTGGGCATTTTTTGCTTCAGTGTGTGTAAGAGTATACAGAAAATTTAGAATTTTTGCGCAAGCTGGGAGCAATTGACTTTTGGTCACTGACATTCCTGTTCCCCGTTTTCATGGTATGGATGCCTATATGTTCCATCAGTCCCTCTCCAGAGAGTTCTGTAAGTACTGCTCGAGGCAATAGTTTCATGATCAAATGAAGAGGCAGCAATGCTGTGGGAAGTACTGTAGGTGGTTAAACTAGACAAGTCTGGCTGGATCAGTTTATGTATTCGTGCTTTAGTGGTGATGTGTGCATTGATGTAAGTGCACCTTACTAACTTTTAGTGAGTAAGGTGGGCATGACACAGTGAAACAAAATAAGTCAGTTGTGGTATTCTTAGCAGCAGTGGAAACTAGACTCTAAAAGCCACCTCCTGGGCATGCTGTCAGTTTTGGGTGAACTTCAAAGGAGCGTAGATGTGATAAGCCCCATTGCAATTTGCAGAGTCCCTTCTGTAGGGCTTTAAATGAAAGATTCACTGTTTCACAGTTGCTTGTGCTTTGTTGAATGAATGGGATATTGCATTTTATTGTATTAATCAACATTTTCAATTCATCGCATCAATTGAAATGGCTTCTTTGATACTTATGAACTCCAACATATCATTTTACAAATCTTTATATTCCCAATGCAAGGAGCCATAGTGCCCTGGGGCTGTTGTGAAATCATGTAGAATATTTCTTTGCTTGCAGATTCTATGCAACACTGTTGATGGTTGGTCACATTATGGAAACTTCACTATGAAACTTCCATGTGGGTGTTTGCCATGTTTGGGGTCCAATGTCTGAAATGGGCCTTATAGGCGATTTTATAAAATCATGAAAGATGTTTCTTCTTCTACAGATTTTAAGTCACAAAAGTGAGGGTTCATGGTCAGAACTGGGATAAAGGCTTTTGTACAAAATGATGTAAAATGCTCCTTTTAATTCATAATTTCCATTACATACTGTACATCTGCACAACAAACCCCAGTTCCCTGGGCTCGTGTTTGCATTCTGTGTTCTATTAAATTGCATGTAAGTACCGTACAGTAATTCTAAAAGGGGTCACAGCAGCTGCGTTTTTTTTTTTATCTTCCTCGAGATATGAGAGTTTCCCCCTGGGAATCCCATTGTGCATATATGCATCATCAAATTTTTCAAGGTGAACCACTTTTCTTCCTTTCTGTAGATTTCATGAGACGTCAGCTCTGAGTGGACAAGGAATCCAGAGTTTGTTTGATGAAGTTATACAAGACGTGCTTAAGTCTCCTAACGTCAGGTAACCATTTGTTTCGTTGCCTCTCTTACAAATTATCGTTATCCCCCCACCTTCACTAGACCTATATCTGTCCCTTCATTGTCTGTCTAGTTGTTTCGGCTGTATGTGCTATGAAGTCTGTCTGATTAATCTAAATGACCTGTTCATGTGACCAGAGGGCATGAGCTGGAAATCATTTTACAAGTACTTTGTCAATGAAACACAGTGGAACACTTATTCCTCAAAAGATTTGAATGAAACTTGAACATGAGGCTTCTTGGTTTTTGAGTTATTTTCAAATACCAAGATGTGAAGGCCAAAGGTAGTTTTAGGTCGTTGCTGATCATTATGTGGAAAAACTCCCAGCGATCTTCAGTGAGCTCTTGAAAGTTGGTCATGGTGTTATAAACTGGAAAGTGCTTTTTTGGAGTAGGTTTTTGGCCGCAGTTCACCTGAGGTCATTACACGTCAATAGCTAGAAGTCATTAGAAAAAATACCAACTTTACTGATGTGAGTGCTCATTCTGTGATGGATTGCGATCATTAATGTTGGACTCAGTGGTCATGGGATGTTGGGTAACATTTCATTTCTTTCAGTAGAGAGGAAAAGAGTTCATTTATAGGGATTTACAGACACAGCAGTAGTCTTTGATGATAACAGAAGAACGCAGACGTATCACTTTATCAACACAGTCATCAGTGACTCTGGAATATACCTTTATGAATTTCTGTAAGATGTTTTTATTGTCCTGTAAATTACAGTGATAGCTATTACAGTGCACATGTGCAATACACAAGCCCCCATTTTGTTTTATCGCTGGCCTTACTGATGCCCATTCGAACACAGGGTGCTCCTTAAGAGTGGGTCGGTGTCCTGACAAATACAGAGGGAGCATCGGATGAGAGTCGGTCGTGTGTTTGACAGGTACCTGGTGGAGATTGGCAAAAAGCGGATCATGAAATTGGGCATAATATTTAGAAAAATTACCCAGTCACTGTCAGGCCACCTGGGGCCCATAATGACCCCATGCAGGCCCCTTTTCAATGTGACAATGTCAGCTTTATCTGCCGAATTTTCCTCGATCTGCAAACATCAGTTGATGCTGAGAGATGGAACACATCGGCTGGGCACCGGGGTTAAGTGTGACGTAGGCATAAGTAGCTGAATAATATTGCCATTAACATACACCTTCATCGTGTCTGATAATTTATGGTAATAAATTGTATTGAATGGAGAGCGAAAGCCCATAAATTAAATCTTTGCATGGTTTTCAGGATTGTCTACTTGTTGATGTAAAACAAAGGTCCAAAGTTGCAGTGAATAAACTCAAACAGAGGCCATTTCTCTAGGGCCTGAAATGTGTCCTCTATTAGGGTGGATCCTAAATAACCCCACCTCGTCTGCCACCTCCTTCCCCACCTTTCTTGATCTCCACCCCCCACCTCTACCACGACCTCCCCCAATGGTCAGTGGTCACTTGAAGTCCCTAGGCATAAAGAATGTCTGCCTATTACAAAGCTATTAAAGCTGTTTCAGATGAAATTTTGCTGTTTGAGGACTGAATTGGCTCATCCTTTCCCTAACTACATTCATCTAGGCATCCTTCTCTCCCTCCCCCATCCTCCCTCCCCCCCCCCCCCTTGTTCCATTCTGATGTCATCATGTCCAGATCATAGTGAGCTGAACGTTGGGAATCCGAGTGAAATATTCGCTCATGTTTTGTCACTTCAATTTTCCATGTTTTTGTCACTCCTTACCTGTCACGACACAACAATTGCACTCCCAGCTATCAAGCTGAGTTAATCGGTAATGAGAAACTCAAAAAAGCAATTTGATGTATGGTTGCTTTAACCACATGTGACCAGTTTTGCAATCCCACAATCAAAGACGAAATCATTCAACACCATACACTCTTCTACAAACTCGAGGGCTTTTTGAATTTAGAAAGTTAAGAAATTTCTGCAAATTCACTGAAAATATATATTCTGCTGTTTCGGTTCTTCTCCTCACAGGTGAACAAATATCACTACATATACAATTTTGGATGAATATTATGCTGAGCAGTTGCTGTGGATCAGATGTTAGCCTTATCGTCTCTGTGGGAGATATTAGTCGATGGAATATTGGCCAGTATCTTGAAGATATCCAGCTGACTTCTAGAAAGACGAAAGTATCGAGTTGACTTTGGAATTGAGTGATAGCAGTTTGTACGGATAAGTAAATTTGAAATTGGGCTTCATCAGTAAAACTGGGTTTTTATTCCTTGCATGCAAGCTGTTTGCTCAACAACGGTTTCAAGAGCAGGTTGCTGTTTTCTTGTTCGAGTCAATGAAAAGTTTGGAATGGACCTTTCTCCTCCAAGATCCATGCACGCATGGCATGTGCATTACTAGGCCAAAAATTACAATTTGTGATCTTACTTTATGTCTCACAGACAAATTCAACATTTTTGTTCACTGTTCATTTCAGTGTGTACATTTAATTATCTCTCGAGGATAAGCGTGTTGTTTTATTGCATTCCGGCAAGACCAGTCGCAAAAGAAACATCTTCACCTCAGAGTTACAGGTGTGTTGATTTGTTGTGATACGTTATGTTGTGTAACGTTACACAACATGACGTCATCTTCGCTTTGTGATATGTACCTGTTATAAGCGATGGTGAACAGGCTTTAGAGAATGTTTACAGAGTCACTGAAGTGTCTTTCAAAGGAAAGGAAATAACCGAAACAGAATCGAGAGTTGCATCGTGGCTCTGATGCCACACAGAAGGTAGTGAATATAGTAAGTTTATGATGACTCAGATATACTCTATGTAGTGCAGGTGTGCATCTTCTTTCATAATTAAAGCTTACACAAAAAAATCACTGACCTGATATGAAACGATACATTAATCTTAGCTTTGACCCCTGTGATCCCAAAACGCTTCTGACTACTCTATCAAATCAGTGGGACTATTTCTTGCTTCACTGAGTGCCATAGTTAATACACACACTACACATGTCATCAGTTCAAGCTGTCCTTGCTTGGAATATGGTGTGTGTGCAAAAGTCTAAACTACTGTACAACACTTGTATTCAGCTGTTTTCATCCATTTTTTTGGCATTGCGAGGGGACCCCAAGTGCTCCTGCCCCACCCCCATAGAATCATAAACTTGAAAAAAAGTACCAGCCTTTCATAGTGGAAGTATAAATTTAAAAGCCTGTGTTCTAAAAACTAAAGAATGCTTTGCAGTTACAGTATAGCAGTAACTAGGTACAGTAAAGTTAATGCAAACAGAAACTTGTTACAGTTACAAATTTGAAAATGTAACTAGTTGCAGTTAACTTCTTTGACTTTTTCCAAGAAGTTGATTTTGAAATGTTGTTAATTACCTAACTCTCACATAGCTACATTGATAAAATGAAAATACAATGAGTATAAATGGCATTGTTGTCGCTTTTAGGCAACCTTAATGATCTGTGACATCTGTTCAATCAGTTTGATAACTGGTAGGTACTGACATTGCTCTGTCCATAGCAGTCTAACTCACCCTAAAAGAATACAGCAAGATTTTTTACTCCAGCTAACCTTATCTCTGATAAAATCCTTCCACTTCATGGATGATTAGACAATATAGTCAATTCCTGCCTCTGAAGCACAATTTGCACGTTGATTTACTAGTATCGGAATTTGATATCGATAGGTGACAGTTCAGGTGGACTTTATGACCCACAGGGCAGATAGGCTGGCCAGCGCGACCGTAAAATTTGATAATTGTTTACTAGAGTGACCACAGAATAGCCAAACCCGTTCAGTTCCGCACATAGGTCGGGTTTGCAATGTGCTGTAAGACCCTAGGGAGCTCTAGACCCCTATGATACATCTTCTTTCCCCTCATTCTTAAAGTCGAAGTACAGTAATTTAGAACCCCCAGCTGTAGTTGCATGTTTGTGTCAGTCCTGTCTGACGTAGCAAAATGTTTATGCAGGTATCTAAATAATTCTCCAACTTCAAATTTAACGTTATTTGTCCTTTGAGATTTGCAGCTGTTTAGCTGGCTAGGTGTATATGCCTATCCTGTGGCTGTATGCAGTTGCTGGCATAGTGCTTTGTGCACACTATACGACATTACTTGTGCACATGCTCACACCTACGTCAGTGCGGCTTTAACACCTACAGTAGGCCCTACATACATTGAGCTTGTTCAAAAGGCACTTGAGGCTAGTTTAGTTAAAGTCTTAGTGAAAGTCTTTGTCCAGCATCACCTCAAAGCTGATAGGGCTGAAATTTTCATGCTGCACAGAGCAAGTATAAATCAGAGTAGAGTAAATTATTGTTGCATGGGTCACTTATAATTCAACTTATGTTCTCAAATTCTGAAGCAATGCAAGATGTTTTATTATCATTTTGATGCAAAATTCCACTTAAAGCATAGTATGGATATTAGTATAAACCAAAGTGTAATGGCTAGGAATTAAGCAGCACTTTGTTGTTACAGTTAAGCTACCCTTGAACAATAAAGTAACTGGTTGAATGTTTGTATTGCAACTGCAACTCGTTAAAATTATGACGTTGCTTGTGACTCACTACTTCACAACCCTACACTCTGTTCAACCTTACATAATGCTTACATTAATTGATTTAATGGCACATTTTATTAAATGCAGTCATTTTGTACTTTATTTGAGTGCATTAATAAGAAATGTAGTGACAGTCACCTTTTCCACCTTGATACTGCAGATAGTGTCAGTTCTCTTGTCCACTGTCTTTCCTGGATACTGCAGATAGTGTCAGGTCTCATGTCCACTGTCTTTCCTCGATACTGCAGATAGTGTCAGTTCTCTTGTTCACTGTCTTTCCTTGATACTGCAGATAGTTTCAGTTCTCTTGTCCACTGTCTTTCCTTGATACTGCAGATAGTGTCAGTTCTCTTGTCCACTGTCATTCCTTGATACTGCACATAGTGTCAGATCTCTTGTCCACTGTCTTTCCTTGATACTGCAGCTAGTGTCAGTTCTCTTGTCCACTAACATTCCTTGATACTGCCGATAGTGACAGTCATTTTGTTCACTGATCTTCCTTTCTTCATACTCCAGATAGTATCAGTCATTTTGTACACTAATCTTCCTTAATACTGCAGATAGTGTCAGATCTCTTGTCCACTGTCTATCCTTGATACTGCAGATAGTGTCAGTTCTCTTGTCCACTGTCTTTCCTTGATACTGCAGATAGTGTCGGTTATCTCGTCCACTGCCTTCTCTTGATACTGCAGATAGGGTCAGTCATTTTGTCTACTGATCTTCCTTAGTACTGCTGATAGTGTCAGTTATCTTGTCTTCTGCTGTTCTTTGATACGGCTGTCATCTTGTCCTCTGCAGGTTCCTTGATACTTCTGCAACATCCTGGCCTGATATCTTGTCCACTGGCTTTTCTTGATACCGCAGACAGTGTCAGCCATCTTGGTCCTCGGCAGGTTTCTTGATACTTCTGCAACTGCCAGCTACCTTATCCACTGCCCTTTCTTTATACTGCAGACAGTGTCATTTATCTTTTTCTTCATACTTCAGATAGTGCCAAGCATTTTGTGCACTAATCTTCCTTAATACTGCTGATACTGTGAGTTATCTTGCCCACTATCTTTCCTTGATACTGCTGATAGTGTGAGTTATCTTGTCCAATGCCTTTTCTTGATACTGCAGATAGTGTCAGTCATTTTGTCCTCTGCAGGTTCCTTGATACTTCTGCAACTGGCCATTATCTTGTCCACTGCCTTTTCTTCCATGACACTGACTGCTGTAGGGGGTCAGTCATTTTTCTCTATATTGCAGACAGTGCCATTTAACTTTTTCTTGATACTGCAGATAGCATCATTTATTTTTTTTCTCTGGAGATTCCTTGATACTGCTGATAATGTTAGTCATCTTGTCATCTGGAGGTTCCTTGATACTTTTAAAAATCTCAATTATCTTGTTTACTGCCTGTTCTTCTGTGATACTGCCATGAAGGGTCAGTTAGCTCGTCCACTGCCTTTTTCTTGATACTGCATATAGTGTCATTTACTGTTTCTCTGCAGGGTCCTCGATACCCTGATGGTGTCAGTCATCTTGTCGTCTGCAGGCTCCTTCATAATTCTACAAATGTCAGTTATCTCGTCCACTGCCCTTTTTTCAGAATTGTAAAGTTGATTGTTAACATACAAAATGATATTGATTCTCTCCAGAAATATCAGGTGGAGTAGACAGAATTCCCCCCAAAATTGGAACTAAATCATTGTAGTCCCTCAAGTAAAGCAAGCACCAGGTGTTCGTAATGCAAGACAAGTTAGACTGAGGGTCGTACTGTAGTTACTACGGAAACTCATCCAAAACCTAATTTTGTTTGTGACGCGATAAAAAGGAAGAATACAGTGGTGCACCCATTAATGCTCAACTCGTGTGTATAGTGACACATCGTCAATTATCCAATTAGAATCAGGCTGAGATACTACTTGTGGGCTCTGCAATCACATGTACTATGCTCTCCTCTGTTGTGACGGTCAGTCTTCAATTGTGCAACAGTTGTAACTAAGCCTGTGTCGTGCATACGCAACGATGACGCACCTTCTATGTTCATAGACAGTGACAGCCAGTATAAACACTGAAACACACACTGACGTCACCTGAAGAACCACCTAACATGCATCTTGTGTAGGTACACGTGTTAAGCTATGCAACGTCTCTTAATATCTATGTGACACAAAAAACACATTTGGCAGGAGACCGGAGAATGAGAATAGGCGGGGAGAGGGTAGAATGGGATAAAGACCACCAATATTGGTGACAGTATCTGTTATCTCATTCTCTGTAGGTTCCTTGATACTGGTGGTGATAGTTCCCTGCTGAGTTTGTCTGTTTATCTTGTCTGGTTATGTTTCTTAACAGTGACTGAGTGCGTCAGTCATCTTGTCCACTGATGTTTTTAAATTATTGATGTACAGGACCAGTTTAATCTCATCCACTGCACTTCCCTGATCCCGCTGGTAGTGCCATGCCGATGATGCCCTCCTAATGATGCCATGCTGATGATGCCCTGCTGGTAGTGTCAGCTGTCTTGTCCAGTGATATTTCTTAATTCTGGTGTAGGGTCAGTTATCTTGTCCGGTGCTTTTTTCGCTGCAGTATATTGTGGTCAAAATTTAATTTGTCAGTGATCTAACGTAGCATTTACATAGTGCAGTGTTTAATTTGAAGGACCCTGTGGAGATAATGTAGTTCTCCTTGTTGCAGTGTAACATGTCTTGTATGTGAACCTTTTCTTAGTTCAAGCTTGTCATATCACATCGGGGGACAAGAAGTCATATGTAAGTCCCTCTAACGAAAAGATTCCCAACTTAAATCCGTATGATCATCCATTCAACCATCCATCTATCCATCTGCACAAATTAATCAGTTCGTCCATATCTATGTATCTAACTTTCCGTTTAACTCAATATTTCACCATAGCTGTTGACCATGCTGACATGTTCAGTAACTAATAGTGAATGTGATATCCAGTGACTGGTGCCATCCTGCAGGGGTAGCCAAGCATGAATACAAAAAGCTGACATTAAGTGGCACCGTCATCTTATCTTATCAGATGACTGTCAACTGAGGGTTTTTAATACAAAATTGACAGGATGTTTATTAACAATGGATGATGCAGAGCAGTGGTCCTTAACCATTTCCTCCTATTTCCCTCTTTCCTATCAGACTGCCCCTGCCACATTCCTTCTCTCACTCCCCCCCCCCCCCAAAAAAAAATATATATATCAAAAGTTACACTTGAAGTCTTGACCACAGAGGAGCAATTCAGTGTACCACTTCTGTAATTGACTTTCGCAAAATATGTGAACTCACAGAAACGGGCCTGTGTGGTACCGTTTTGTGCTGTACTATAGCACAGTCACTAGAGGATCAAATCATCAGACTCGGGAGAAGTCTTACAGAACTTCAGTAAGTAAAAAAAGTATGCGGGTACTGATCAGGATTGGTGGTCACTAATTACCGCCAAATGAGGCATGAAAATTACCCCAGGGGGTGTCACTGATGTAGGGTGACCTTAATTCCAAACAAATGACAATTCGAAAAAGTGACATTCCAAATGGTAACTGTCATCTTGTAAATGTTGGCGGTAGATTTTCAAGCAGTACATCACATCACAGTTCTTGATTTTCTTGATCAGTTTTGTGATTTTGGAATTTTCCTTTGACCCTTCCTTACCATCTAAGCAGATACCACTATCCTCTATGCCAGGCTTCCTCAAATAGCGACACGCGTGCCACTTGTGGCGCACGACGTGGTTTGAAGTGGCACAAAAAGTAACTGAGAGAATATTGAAAAATTTAACTTTTTTATAACTTTTCTGGCAAGAATTATTCTGTCTCAAAAATAGGTAAATATATCTAGTACTTCCCACAGACTGGCTTCATATACCAACAAGGCTATCTCAACATCCTATTTATTCTCACAAGAAAGTAAGATCACCGTCACTGTTCACATTCATTACAGTCAGTGCTTTGTCGACTCACCTCAATAGGAAGGGGACACCCTCCCCTTATACCCCTCCCCCTGGACGGCGATCAGTGGCGCATTATATCAGGAATATTTTGGAATGTGGTGCTTCAGCAAATTTAATTGAGGAAGCCTGCTTTATACACTCAGAAATCTTTTGCCTGAAAAGCCTTCCATGTTTCAGGAAATGGCACCTCTTGGACCTTGCTTAAAGGTATCCAAACCTTCTTTTTTTTTAAATCTTGTGTTTCAAAAGTTTACTCTTCCAAAATAATAAACGGTGAATGATACCTTTACATAAATCCTTTGCAAAATTTTAGGGGCTAAACAAACTTTGGGGCTCAAGCCCCTCTACCCCCCATAAAACCCCCCAGACCCCACTATTACTCCAGATTGATTGAAAAATGATAGTGAGGGTATCTACTTCACTCTCACACAAAGATAGAAGGTAAATCACACCTAATTGATAGTACACTTTTTCACTTCTAGTATTGTCAGTTTTTATCTAGTTTAGGCCTAAATATTGACTTGGTTAAAAATTATCAAATTGAAACACAGCAACACACCAATGGAGGAAAAAAAATTACAAACCATCATTTAATTGTTCCTCTCTTTTTTTTTGTCTTTTTTTTTTCCAGTTTGTGAGCATTGCTCATTAAATGAAAAACTGTCTGGATGAGTGATTATGTGAAAAACAGTCTTTAGAAATGAAGTAGCAAACTGATGAAGGCAGAGGAGGCCGTAAGTAAAAGCGACAAACTTTCTTAGGGTTGATGTCACAGGGGTGGAAGGGGGCTAACCACTATACCACAATCATACTATCAGTGGAAAAGAATTCGCGAAACAGAAAAACAAATCACCTCTGTTGTTTTTCTTTTAATTTTGTAGTTTGATTCAATAATGGTATCGAAAATGTCAGTGATGATTGCGGTCTCTGAGTGAGGTCAACCTCGGTGCCTTCCTTCCAGGAGACGTTCTAAGAAGTTGTTCGTCCAGGTTGCTGTGGACTGATACTCTATGTTATAATGTGATACTGCAAAGTTCTAGATAACAGTCCATGAAGTTACCTATTGCAATAGAAGTAATATATGCACAATAAACTGCGGACGTAATATGGGCACTCCTTAGGTAGCCACTTAGCAGTTGTGCCCTTTACTTCTGCCACCAAATGAGAATTGGGTTACCAATTGAGATGTTGGTAGGCCCTGTCAACTGCCCCTGTAACCAAGGGCCTGAGGCCCAATGGAGACCATGTAGCCTTACTATTTACTTGTGTGTAGACTTTTATTTGTGATAAGAAAGATCTCACCTACTCCTCCCTTTGATACTGGATCACATGAACATTAAAACTGGATGGGGACTTTTTTCTCCTGCTCGTGATGTCATTGGTCAAAGGTCAAACATATTATACAAACTGTCGCATTTGCTCACTCTGAAGATTTCAGATGACTTGAGATTGTTATGGAAGCTTTGTACAACACAAAGTGGTCCAATGTTGGGAGATTTTTCATGAGGTTGACTACTTCAAAGGAACCACTGCCAAGATTCGTTTTGTTGGTGACAGGATGTAGAATGTGTTGTAGCACTCTGAGGATATGACCTCTGAGGCTCTGAAATTAATAGGACTTTCTTTTTTAAAAGGAAAAACTATAGCTATGTCAAGAATTTATTTTCTTTATTTTGCCTGCTTCATTTCCTTGTTATCTGTGAACTTAACTTCTTCATATAGTCTTGGGATGGGAATGAAAAGGATAAGCAGGCTCACTCTCTAAATTATCTTTAATATTTTTTTCATCACAGTGCTCACAAATTTATTCACTTGTTATTCACTCGTCTAGTTCAATTCTTTAGTTTAATTCATGGATAGCTACAAATTATTTAAAAGAAAACTAAAGAGAATGTTGCTCAAATTAATTAATCACTGTTATGATCGCTTGGTTCCATTCTTAAGCTTAAAACGAAAAATGAAGACAGACACCGCTCATTAACATAATGTTGTCAGCCTTCAAATCGCAGTGCAAGACACCCCTGGCCTGGAGATCTCTTAAGGCACTGACTATATTCAAAGCGATGTGGAATATCTCTGCAGTGGATAGCTTATGTTTCCTCAAAGCTGTTAGCAGTGTAATTGCTGCCAAGGTAATGTTGTCCCCAACGAATTCTTCAACGAGAGAGGGCGCCCCATTGTTTCCTCCCGTTGACACCACACCGTACAACTCCGGGACGCTGGCCAACCCTTTTAGTTTGTTCAACATGCGAACTTCCAACTTAACCTCCTGCGTAGAAAAATAAATGGTGTGACAAGAAATTAAGGATAAAAAACAGGATGAGGATTATCATAGATATCATATAAAGAGAATAATATACAAAATAGGAGGATAATAATGAAGACAGTAATAATTAACAAAATAATGAGGATAAATGGAGTAGAGTAATTAACCCTTGAATATGCAGCATAGGACCCTTCAATAAATATTACAATGTTGTGCTCGTGCGTAATTAGCACAATTCTAATAGAAAATATCTCAACAACTCGTCATTCACAGTAAATAGCATCACCGCTTAAATTTATGTGCATGTGATACATGCATGACGTCACAGATCAAAGGTCAAAAGTCTTTCCCAAACTCCAGCTTGAATTTACTAACCTTGACGACTCTGGCCGACTTGAGACGGTCGTGATATCTTTTCACGGCGCACAGTTTTCCATTTTTTCTGTTTTTCATCAGGTGGACTGTTCCGTAACTGCCTCTGCCGAGAGCAATCGGTTCCTTGGTAACAGCATGGGTAATATGTTCCAGGTCGCTCAGAGAAAGTAACTCGCATTCTTTAAATAACCTTTGGAGCTCTGGACTTGTAACAACAGGCGTTCTTTTTATAGGCCTATAAGGAAAAAGAAAAGCGCCCATGTCATGGGTTCTTGCACCTTTTGCATGCAGTACACCTATTTCCATGGCACAGGTTTGGGACAGGGTTGAAAATGGATTACCACTCCCCCGATAAATACACTACTTCCGATTCTGAACACGTTTATACTCATGATTTATTCAATACTCTTCTCTTTCATCATAATCTCAAATTAAGTCATCACTGCTATGTTCGCTGAGTTCCATTCTTTAGCTGAAACGAAAAGTAAAGACAGACATCCTACCGAGTATAGGGTAGAGAGAGCTCCAGTTAGACTCCCAAGGTCGTTATGCGCAGATATTAAACGTTTTACTTTTCTTCTGAGTGTAAATGAAAATTTGCCTTATGAAGCAAAACATAGAGCTATTGCAGTAATGACTCCATGAAACAAGTAAAACCATGGTTTGGTTATTGTTGAAGCTTTGCTCACTTTTCAACAGCAACTTCCCTCAGAGGAATCGGAATCTTTGGCTTTTTCGCAACCACTTTGATCGTTCCATGAGTCTTCTGTCGGTCGTTCGTGTCTGTCAAAATCTGCAGAAAGGAATTCAGAGATCTGCATCCGAAATTCCTGTTTATCTAGTGATTTCATAATTATTGTTTTACCATGATTGAAATGTAACTTAGGTGAGTTGTTTCTCAGTTTTGAAAAAAATGTACCATCTTGATTATGTGCATGGGTCATTGCGACTGAATAAACAATGGCTGTTTTGGATACACCGACTCCCCCATTCACCACTCTACCAAGTTGTCAGCTAGTATTGTTGCAACTTTCTTTGTTCGTGGCTATGCTATTCATCATAGGGCCAGACAAGAGAAGATTACTTCTTTAATTTTCTGTTAGCAATGTGAATTATCGTATTATATATATATATTTTTCATAAACATTCACAATATGTATGAATTTATACATCATACTTCTTTCTCGATGTTTCACCAAAATTACAATTTGCAAATTCATTGAAAAATACAATACAGTGAAATCAAAACCAAGTTGTAGCTGAATTTTTAATCACGTGATATATGTCACTTCAACTTCTGCACCGGTCTGGTTGTGTATGTTTACAACTTAATTGAACTTTCTTTCTTGCAATAATTCAATGCACAATATATAGCTGTCACTGTGTCAGGTCCGTAGCCATAGTTTTATTTGTTAGTTTTTTTTTTTTTGGGGGGGGGGGAACAGAGTTATTAATCACCGTCCAGAGGAGGGGAAATGGTAGCCTGCGGAGCAGACTCTTGTAGTAGCCTCCAAGCACATGGCGCTCCCTCAGTAATCATGATACACCCTTTCTATATTGCCATGTAGGCCCAAGTATGCACTAGGATTATCTTTTGCACTACTAAAACACACACAGGCCAGGGAAATGGGAAGGATATCTGCCTGTCTCCCTTCTTTTTTTTTCTTTGAAAATTTTTATTTTGCAGAGGAGCTTGACAAAGATATTGACCTATCAGCTGTAAGCAGATAAAGTATCGGTGTAACGTAAGGAAGAAGATGTGATAGGGGCCATCATCAGCATATTTTAACTGCGAATATAAACCAAAATTTGCAACAAAAAAAAAACAATCTTTGATAAAAGAATGGATCCATTGTCAATGTAAGTGACCCAAAATACTTTTGGAAGAGACCGTTTGAAGGACCGTGGCCGATTGCGAGTTAAAACGTCGTTTCAATGCTAAATTTTCACAACTCTCTATGAAAGGGTCTGGTAGCTCAATTTGATTGAGAGTCTGCTTTAGCTCCTTTGGCATGTTTGATTGAATTACCTTGGTTGTCGATGGACTCTTTTTTTCTGATTGGCAGTCACGTGACCAACATCTTGTTGAATGGAATTAGCCTGATAGTGATAAAAGTCCGAAACACTGTAAAAATTAAACCGTAACTGAGGAATGAAATCTTGAATTTTACGGTCTGTCACGTTGATCTATTCTTTTGTGAAATTACACGATTTTTAGTGAAGTTGGAATGGAAGGAATCCATTTCAGAAAAAAAAAAAAAAAACTGAAGTAGCAGTAGCTAAAATGTATTCTGGGCAAAGTTATTCACCTATCAGCTCTAACTATCGGTGTAACGTTAAGAATGATGGGACAAATTTGGTAAGTTTGAAACTATCTCTTCATTTCAGTCAGTGCTCACGTTCTCAATATACAAACTTGCAAGAGTTATTGCGTAACTCCCTGCCGTTATGTCCAAAGATTTGGTCACCTTTCCACAACGTCGCGGTTCTGGACCAGCTTCGGCTTTTTGGGCAACAACTTCAACCGTTGCCCTGGGTTTTGTTTCGATCGTTTTGGCCAATGAAAAACTGCAGAAATGGAAATCAATCACTTTCACCATGCAGAATGGCATAAAATTCTCATTAAGTAGCCAAAAATCATATCTTAATTAAATAAGTGTTTTTTATTTTGTTTTAAATGGCACGTTATTTGGTTGATTCTTCTTAATTTGAAAATCTCGTCACCTTAACCGTGGTCACACGTTAGTATATAGGCTGTTTTCGCAAACACGACGGAAGCGCCGAAAGTACGGGGAAATAATCAGTCGTCACGGTGTGTGTACTCGGACATGCGTCGTACATTTGTACGGTTTCGCACTTTATGAACGGAGTGCTCGGGATGAAACATACCTAATAACATGTGGTTACTGGCCGCGCGCACCAATCTAGAACGAACGTTAATTTGCCTGAGAACGGTTGTAGATTTCGCCAGGACGGAGGATATTCGCGTGGTCACTATGGTGACTGTCCCATTTGGCACACTGCACACTGAATCCTACGTTCGCGTCCTGTTTGCGAAAACAGCCTATTACCTTTGGTAGAGGCCGTTTGAAGGCTCGAGGACAGCTTTTCGTTAAAGTATCTTTCTTAGGCTGGACTCGAACAACTTCCCTCTTTGAAGCGCCAGGAAGTGCATTTGAATTGGAAACCTGTTTCAAGAAGTCCTTTGGCAAATGTGATGTAAAGCTTTGCTCAGTCGGGGCTGACGACATCTCCATGTCTGGCAAGTGTCTCCGGTTATTTTGTGGGGACGTTATAATACGGATCAACAACAAGGTTGGTGAAAAAATGGACGATGCCCAGAGGGGTCAAAGGTCGAATCACAAATCTTTCTCAAAAACAATTGGTCCGTGAGAGAAAACGGCGAAGCAAGAAATATTAATAAGAGCAACAGAAGTTTTACAGGTGAAATATCGTCTCAGCTATTGCCATTGCAAAACTAAAAAATAAACGAACTGTGACATGATATGTTGCAGTAAGTTACGACCAGTCAACTTGACCTTTGACCATGACCTTTTGAAACCCTTCGTGTACTGCTTTGGGATGGGCTTCGATTTGTTTTTGGAAGTAGTGGGAGACATCTGGCCTCAAATTTCCTTTTCTAAAAGTGCGGCAAGCTAGACGAGTGTTTAGTCTGTAATTTATCTTCATTACAGATTACAGGCACACGTTATATGTGTGGAGAGTGGTACGACGAGTCTCGGCCGAACCAAGAGGGAAAAAAGTGATGCACGTAAAAAAAAAAAAGGTACACGGACATACATATGTGTGTTTCACAGATCGACAAACAAAAGAAAATAATAGAAAAACGTGTGGTTTTCACAGACAAAGAAAAACACATAAATGTGTGCTTCTCACATATACTTTGCAGTACCGCCTGTTGATGCCGAAAACGGCTCATTTTTGTTTGACATTTCATCGTGAATGATGGTCAATCAATGAGATATCTGAAAACAAATGTTGAACAACGCAGATGACACTTAAGTGTATAAAGAATCACTTCAGAAACGAAAAAGTTATATATGTGTGTAACTTTCGAAAATGCCTTGCGCAGCATGGAGATGCAGCAATTGCGCCTGTGTAGTCATGACAACACCATACATTCACAAAAGAATCAATTAGGCTTAGTCTATGCCTATAGATGGCTAGATTAGATGGAAACATAGGAGGCAAAATGTACTTCTACAACTACATGAAACTATCAAACAACCTATGGGGCATAAACGAAATTTAAGGGCATCAAAATACTATATGCCTATAACGTTCAGTCCTTATAGGTCTTCATCTAAGGTTACATATTGCATGGCAATTAACTAACGTTAATGAGCCCCATTACTAGTTACTTACAAGCACAGAGAATAACATTTACACAGATACACGAACAACGCAAATAGGAATATGGGGGAAGGGGATACTCTACTGCACGAAACATGCTCTTGACCATGATGTTAAAACAATTTACACTAATGATAGCAAATTGCACTATTGCGATCATTTCTATCAACGCTATATAGTACATACACCAAACTTTATACTTCCATGCTACTGCATGGCAAATTACAGCCGTAGCATAGGCACAGAAAACGCAGATAGGCCTTAAAGCAAAAACACGCAAAAAATTCTTGGGGCTACTGCTATATAACCCGAAACAGACATTATGTTTTGCTAAATAGGATTATAAGACCATGTTAAAATAAATGGTGATGATGGTGGTAAATGACACTATTTTGACAAGCGTTACATCTTACATGGCAAGTTCCAAATTGACCCACCGAGTGAGGAAAATATTTAATCGATATTAACGCAAATACACACACAGTCACCCGGGTCTAACATATGCGCATATAAGACCACAGTGCAATAAACTGCATGCAACACACCGATATCAACATGAGCAAAACATGCAAATAGATAGGCCTCCAAAGTATGAGATAAAGAAATTTGTACGAAAGAACCAACGTACACAATGTACAGAACTAATACGGAGGAAACAGTACTTCTATGATTTCTACTTACGTATGAATACAACACATGGGACACAATCGCAGCGGAGATACACTAAGGAATAACCGCGTGCTTATGTATACAAAGAACAGTAAACAAACCGTACCGTACCGTAAAGGTATATCATGCATGGCATATAAAGTACAGTTCTGTGAAACAAACACGTGTTTACGTCATTCCTAAACAATAGGGCGGGAGCTTTCGATTGATACGTCCACTAGTCGACTGCTACGATTCTTACGTCATTTTTGAGCCTATGCGCATGCCTCACGTCGTCTCCCTCGTCCACTACACAAATCAAGAAGGCGTAAACCGTGGTTTTGCCGTCCTCGATTTGGAGAGTGGACGAAGGAGACGAAGTGACGCATGCGCATAGGCTCAAAAACAACGTAACAATCGTAGCAGTCGACTAGTGGACGTATCAATCGAAAGCTCCCTAATATGGCTAGTCCACTTAACGGACTGTACCATGGAAAAACCAAAAACAAGTTAGTTAAATTAATCCAAACTGCAGCAGAGATTGACCTCAGGCATAAAATTATTTTCTTGAATAAATCATCGTCTAGGATGGTTTTCCCTATTTCTAAGTCCTCCCGTACCTTACCTATACAATATACTAAATTAAAGTGATTGCGTGTGTACTGAAAAACCAAACTGAAAGATAAGATTATGTTTGATATTTAACTTTTTCTTTATTTTCAAATGTACACGCGAGGTTGTACATGAACGGACTATGTCTTTCAATGAAGGAAAATGACAGTAACTACTTCGAAAAGCAACGAAATTGGCAAAAAAACAGTAAAAAACAGAAATCATATTTGAAAATGAACGGTTCTTACTATAACCGCCTATGTAATGAATATGCAACAGTACAGGTCTCACTAGTGTATCAAAAACATACTACTCAAGTCGTAGCTCTTAGGTAGGTATCGGGAATTGTAGTATTTGATGAAAGGAGACACTGTATTTACAAATAACCTATACGAACTGAACACAACCTTGCCCGCGGCGTCAGTGATCCTGAGTTGTTAACTGAATATTCAATACTAGTATACTTCCCATTGGCTTGCTCAAAGAAGCACACCGTTGATTTGAATGAAAACTGTCAACCACTACATTATCGTATTCTACACTTTTTGTCGTTATGTTAGAAGAATTTGAAATCATATGGCAAAATTAACCAACTGAAACCTATTTATTTTCCCAGATTGTCTGAATGGTGTAATTAAAAGCCTTACCAAAATTTTGGAGATGAAATTTCAATGTTTTTACTTTTTGCCTACGCACGCAATCACTTTAAGGCAATTGTGGAAATAAACAAAAAGGTGCTGACTAAGCGTGTTGCCGTATTCGTACGATGAAAAATGGGGGTAGGCGGTTGAACACTATCTAACGCAACGAGCGACGCAGAACCCGAAGGGAATTTTTAAGGGGAAACGCCCGGGTATAACATGAACTTGTTGCATGTACCCTTGGTGAAACATTTCCAGCATTTTGAAATGACATACTTTTAAGTAGTAGAAATGACATACTTTTAAACAGTGATATGACAGAGTAGTGGTTCTTATGACCAACTAGACCGGTTTCTGCTCTCATACTCAAATGTGGAGGAGCGTCATCAGTAGTAAGCCTTTTAATATTTTATATTTTAGGCATAAGTGTCGTAAAATGTTATTTTAGGAATGCGTGTTCTTTAGTGCACGTAAACGAGTATAAGCTCAGAGTGCAGCTATGAGCGCATTCAGTAGATCTTCGTGCGAGTCCTGACTGTCGAACGATTCTTCATTACTTTGAAACCTTGATTTGACAAGTAAATCTTTTAGATTTGGGGCCCTTTTATAGGCAAGAATCGGTTCGTTCGGAAACAGCTTGGATAAAATCGGGTGCTCTGATATTAAATACCAGTGTTTCCGAATAGCCTCTTTCAGGTGCTGGGTTTTGATATGGGGTGTATACGTCAGTTTGAAGACTAGAGGTGGTTCCCTTTCTTTGGGTTTTGTGGTAAGATAGTGCTCACGGTTTTCGAAAGAAATGCCTCTAGTGGCCGTGGCAAATTCTTCTTCCCCATAGTTTCGCAGTAGAAGTTTCTCTTTAAATTCATCTCTTTTATGGATGAAGTCGGTCTCATTGTTACAGAGACGTACATAACGCAGCACTTCTCCTTTAATGAAGCCTTTAAAGGTGGCAAGTGGATGTGCAGAGTTTCTATCGAGGTATTGATAAGTTTCAGTAGGTTTGGTGTAGATTTTTGTATCTAGGAAACCAGTAGAGTGAAACTTAGGACCTTTGAAGATTCTCAGATCTAGGTAGGTGACCTCAGAGTTAGAGATTTCTACTGTGAACTTGAGGAGATGATGAATATCATTCATCCTCACCACTAGTTTCTCGAGCTCTGTGGCTGTGCCATCATACAGCAAAAGGATGTCGTCTCTGTAACGAAGCCATTTTAGGATTTTAGGATCCGTTGGGATAATCTGTTTCTCGATTTTGTGCATAAATATATCACAGATTTCTGGTGAAGCTTGACTGCCCATGGCGCAGCCAATTTTTTGGCGGTAAAACTTTTTATTAAACTCAAAGCAATTCCTTTTGAGGATGAGTTCAATTAGTTTGCGCATGGAGGTGGGAGAAATTTTAGTAATTTCATATAGGCTTTTATCTGCCTTTGCATAGACTTCTTCACAGATATCGAGTGCCTCCTCTTGGGGAGTGTTGGTGTACATGGAGACGACATCGAGAGTTGCAAGGAGTACTGCTTTTGGTAGCTCAGTTGCTTCCAGAACTTTTAAAATGTGATTTGTGTCTTTCACGTACGTTTCTTGTTTTGTTACAAGAGGAAGCAAGAAAAAGTCCACGAATTCAGAGATTTTCTCCGTGGGTGACCCGTTGCCGCTGATTATAGGCCTACCAGCAAATTTTGAATTAGCCGGAGGGGCCTTGTGTACTTTTGGTAGCACGTATATTACTGGTGTGCGGGTTTTATGGTTGAACGGGGATAGGTACTCCAAGGTACTTTTATCAATCTCATTTTTAGAGAACATGTCTAGTAGCGTCTCTTGGACTAACTTTTTAGTTTCCGATGTCATATCACTATCTAACTTTTCGTAGTGGTGACTAGACAAATGCCTTTCAACTTCGGCTTGATAGTCTGCGTGATTCAGTATAGCAATGCCTCTACCTTTATCAAATGGTTTAATAACGACAGAGTGATCGTTTTTCAATGCGTTTAATGCAAACAACTCAAGGGTACATGCAACAAGTTCATGTTATACCCGGGCGTTTCCCCTTAAAAATTCCCTTCGGGTTCTGCGTCGCTCGTTGCGTTAGATAGTGTTCAACCGCCTACCCCCATTTTTCATTCGGTGATGGAAACTTCTCTGCTGCCGGACATACCTGCATCGCCTGTTAAGTCAGATATCTCTTTCTCAGAAGACGATATACCCTGTGGACAACGTTCCCCTGCCAATAAAAGGCTCACGAACAGAATCCACCTAGAGGAGGGAAACTACAAAAAAGTAAGAGACCACGCTGAGACTTTAAAGGAAATTCAGTCGAAGGTCATCGCTTTAACCAACGGCATCTCACAGGTAGACGACGCTAAAAGCGTACCCTACCAGCTCAAGGTCCGTAGAGATCCACCTAGGCTCCCGGGGCACCTTAACTTCTCGGAGGAGTTCACGAGTTCTTGGAACTCTGTTCTTCAACGGGCAGGAAAGAGGCTCTGCAGAGTTTGGAGAGAAGAGCTATCACGCCAAGCTAAGAGGCAACGTGAGAGATTCCTCGAAAAGGAAGCTAGAGCCAAAGCTGACCTTAACTCAACTTCTGAATCCGTCGAGGCCAACCGTCTCTTGACCACGCTCTTAAAAGCATCTGCCAGGAAGGAAGAGAATAAAGTCTCCCGCCGCTCAAAGGCATCCAAAAGGCACCACCCCTACAAGAAGAGGTAGTACATCACCACCAAAACTCAACGGCTCTTTTTAGGGCCACCAAATTCTCCAGAAAGAGCAGGCTCTACCCTTCTTGAAAACATGCAAAGTTCTCTCTCTCTTCCTTCTTCCTCTTTCACCATATCTAAGAATAATAGGAAAAAGAGGAAATTTGTCCGTTCTTTTAAAGCTAAGAAAAGCATAAATAAATGTCGCACCAACTACAGGGGACATGAGGCTACACGTAGCCATCTAAAAACCTTATCACTTCATAGAGAAGCTGAAACATTTTCAAATTCGTGCTAAACCTCTCTGACAGAAACATGTCTGATATAGAGATTATTGCACTGGGTAAAGGGCTGAAATTTATTGCCACGCCGGTAAAACCGAAACGTAGCGAGATTCTCAAGTCCATTAAAGACCTAAAGAGAAAAATGAGAATTCGCTTCATCATGCATGATAAAAAGCAAACAGGCCATAACAAATTCCGGCTTCCATCTACATGGTCACCTCAAATGACCTTCAGCAAAAATCTAGAGGACTATCTAGAAGCAACACAGGCAGAAATAGCCAGTGTTCCTATCCGAAATGTCCAAAGCAATGTTAACACGTCAGAGTTGTTTGCATTAAACGCATTGAAAAACGATCACTCTGTCGTTATTAAACCATTTGATAAAGGTAGAGGCATTGCTATACTGAATCACGCAGACTATCAAGCCGAAGTTGAAAGGCATTTGTCTAGTCACCACTACGAAAAGTTAGATAGTGATATGACATCGGAAACTAAAAAGTTAGTCCAAGAGACGCTACTAGACATGTTCTCTAAAAATGAGATTGATAAAAGTACCTTGGAGTACCTATCCCCGTTCAACCATAAAACCCGCACACCAGTAATATACGTGCTACCAAAAGTACACAAGGCCCCTCCGGCTAATTCAAAATTTGCTGGTAGGCCTATAATCAGCGGCAACGGGTCACCCACGGAGAAAATCTCTGAATTCGTGGACTTTTTCTTGCTTCCTCTTGTAACAAAACAAGAAACGTACGTGAAAGACACAAATCACATTTTAAAAGTTCTGGAAGCAACTGAGCTACCAAAAGCAGTACTCCTTGCAACTCTCGATGTCGTCTCCATGTACACCAACACTCCCCAAGAGGAGGCACTCGATATCTGTGAAGAAGTCTATGCAAAGGCAGATAAAAGCCTATATGAAATTACTAAAATTTCTCCCACCTCCATGCGCAAACTAATTGAACTCATCCTCAAAAGGAATTGCTTTGAGTTTAATAAAAAGTTTTACCGCCAAAAAATTGGCTGCGCCATGGGCAGTCAAGCTTCACCAGAAATCTGTGATATATTTATGCACAAAATCGAGAAACAGATTATCCCAACGGATCCTAAAATCCTAAAATGGCTTCGTTACAGAGACGACATCCTTTTGCTGTATGATGGCACAGCCACAGAGCTCGAGAAACTAGTGGTGAGGATGAATGATATTCATCATCTCCTCAAGTTCACAGTAGAAATCTCTAACTCTGAGGTCACCTACCTAGATCTGAGAATCTTCAAAGGTCCTAAGTTTCACTCTACTGGTTTCCTAGATACAAAAATCTACACCAAACCTACTGAAACTTATCAATACCTCGATAGAAACTCTGCACATCCACTTGCCACCTTTAAAGGCTTCATTAAAGGAGAAGTGCTGCGTTATGTACGTCTCTGTAACAATGAGACCGACTTCATCCATAAAAGAGATGAATTTAAAGAGAAACTTCTACTGCGAAACTATGGGGAAGAAGAATTTGCCACGGCCACTAGAGGCATTTCTTTCGAAAACCGTGAGCACTATCTTACCACAAAACCCAAAGAAAGGGAACCACCTCTAGTCTTCAAACTGACGTATACACCCCATATCAAAACCCAGCACCTGAAAGAGGCTATTCGGAAACACTGGTATTTAATATCAGAGCACCCGATTTTATCCAAGCTGTTTCCGAACGAACCGATTCTTGCCTATAAAAGGGCCCCAAATCTAAAAGATTTACTTGTCAAATCAAGGTTTCAAAGTAATGAAGAATCGTTCGACAGTCAGGACTCGCACGAAGATCTACTGAATGCGCTCATAGCTGCACTCTGAGCTTATACTCGTTTACGTGCACTAAAGAACACGCATTCCTAAAATAACATTTTACGACACTTATGCCTAAAATATAAAATATTAAAAGGCTTACTACTGATGACGCTCCTCCACATTTGAGTATGAGAGCAGAAACCGGTCTAGTTGGTCATAAGAACCACTACTCTGTCATATCACTGTTTAAAAGTATGTCATTTCTACTACTTAAAAGTATGTCATTTCAAAATGCTGGAAATGTTTCACCAAGGGTACATGCAACAAGTTCATGTTATACCCGGGCGTTTCCCCTTAAAAATTCCCTTCGGGTTCTGCGTCGCTCGTTGCGTTAGATAGTGTTCAACCGCCTACCCCCATTTTTCATTTTTTCATGAAATTTCAATGTTTTTACTTTTTGCCTACGCACGCAATCACTTTAAGGCAATTGTGGAAATAAACAAAAAGGTGCTGACTAAGCGTGTTGCCGTATTCGTACAAGGTGCTATTAATTGCCGCATTGATATTGTGGTATCAAAAAAAGGGGTTGTAGGAATTTTCCTCAAACACGGCACATATACTAGCTATATACCGCTCTATGGAAAGTTCTAATACACTGACCATTCATGGCACTTTTAATTTTCCTTAGCTCTGCTGATTTTACTTTGAGATAGAGGTCAATAAACTTTTCAACAGTTTTCAAGGTCACGGTGGGTGAAAAGGCCTTACAATAAAAAAAAATTCTCTGCCTAAAGTCCAAACAACCTGCAAATTTGAGTCATTTGCCTCCATGTCCACACTACATGTTCTTCACAAAGTGGGCAAATTTATTTGGTATCGCACGATATCACCATTCGCAGACTCCTGTAAATAATATTTCAGTATTTTCTTGAAACGAAAACACTTCTGCCTTTCTAACTTTTTTTAATCATAAAAGTCTGATTAGCTTTGAAAGTTTCTGTTTGTAAGTCTGTTATGCCTTAGACTTGGTCAAGTCTCTCGTGAGTGTTCTCTTTGTACCTGCTCATGTACCTCTTAACATCCATGCAATACAGTTCACCTGCATTCCTACATCCTGCTCTTTGAGCTCACCATTTGCCTTTGTTTCTATACGCCCTCTATGGGCCGTGTTTGCATTGCTTCTCAACGAGAAATAAATGGCTGATAATAGAGGGCGTAAAAAACCAAGGGCCAATATATTGTGTACGGTGAGGATTTTACAGATGTATACGAGCAGGTACACTCACGAGAGACTTGGCCAAGTCTAGTTATGCCTTAGAAAAGATTAATTCTTCCGGAAACCATTACCCCCAATATACATGATTTCATCTCTAATAAAAAAAAAAACAAAACAGCGACCTCACTTTACTTGCATCAGAAGTAAAAGAAAAAAACAAAAGAAGTTGAAACTGACAGGTCATTTTAACAAAGGGAGCTTGTTCATAGCTTCATATTTTCATTAATAATCTGAACGATTCCAGTACCATGCCTTCGTGTATCGGGCGAATTGGAAGCAAATAAACTGAGCGGTTCAGATTGTTGTGCATGTGTTCGTGAATTTCATCAAATTTTGAAGGGCATTGGAACATATATTGTCAATTTTAAAGTAAACCAAACGAACTGAAGGGTGTCGCACTTCTTGCGGAACGAAAAAGTCACCACACCGTGCCAAAAATATTGTCCCCCCCCCAAAAAAAGAAATCAACAAACTTTTAAAGGCTGCCCTCGCTTTCTATTTCTGAGCTGAAGTCAAGTGATTGTTTATACTGCAATGAATAGAAGACACATTATTGTTTAAGGCATTATTTTTCTCTTTATTTTGCTCTTTTAATTTTGAAAGAATCTTATTATTCAAGTTCACTTTAGATTCAAAAATTAATTCCATAATTTTGAGATAAGGTAGAGCCAATCAATTCATTAAATTAGTTATTTTAATTAGAATGCCTGATTTTAATCAATGTTAATGATTTGGGGTCATTTTAGTACGCCGTTGCTTCTTTTTGCGTTTCTTGGGTAGCTTAGCCTGGTTTTCTTGTTCAACTCTTTTCTTGGCTTCAATCTCTTCAGCGAGGCGGCATGCTCTTTCCCAAGTTTGTTTCCATTCCAGTGAATCATCTTCTTCATCAACTAAGACGGTTCTGGGTGGGACAAGGTATAGATAAGAAATTTACCACATAGTAACTCAAAAGGTGTGCTGTTATGCTCAAAACAAGTATCACACTGGAAAACAAATATTTCCTAAGATTTCCGACCGTAAAATACTTTATAGTTTCATTTTCTGTCACTTGGTTTGACTGATTTTAGTATCAAGTTGGTTGAGTCAGTCTTTTTCATGTCATTAAAGAATATCACTCACGTGTAGTCTTGCATAGCCTCGTCGAATGTTGTTTGGTAGCCAAAGTTAGCCTCATTTGTCGCTAACATGTCATTTGCTTCCCAGCCTTCACCCTGTTAATGGAAGCATATTACTTAGCAGTATTTGACACGTTACTGTGGGTATCATATTATACCCTAGAAGGTCAAGAGTCCTTCAAGTGAAAAAAAAGATAATTCGTCTCCATGAACCTCACCAATCCCAGGCCTGTATGCAGGGCGGGGCTTCAGAAGGTTAGCACTAGCCCCTCTAACCTCCCCCTGGAGCTCTGCTCAGCCTTTGATAGCAGGCCTACGCCTATCAACGTACATAATGAGTTTAAATTTGTAAGTTATAATTGTCGGGTAAAATGTTCCACTTGTGGTAAAATCGACCCCCCCCCCCCACTGAAGAAACTGCATACGGGACTGAATTCGTTAACTTAAGTCAATGTAATATAAATATATAACTAAGGGTTACATATAAAACTACGTGTTTCTAGATACATATTAAATTCGTAGAGCAAAAGGCACAAAACACCCTTTTGCAAACACTCATCATTTACCTGATACAAATCAAGACCACAGTCAGTGACGTCATTTGATTTCTCCCACTTGATTAGTTCTCAAGATGGGGCGTATATCTTTGGACCAGTGAAGTCTTCATCATAGAGGAAAGCTGCATGAATAGGAAAATTCAGATCTATCAATATTCATGACAAAATATGTACACAAATATGGACAGCCTGATACCTGTCATTAAATCGGCAAAACTTTTTTCATGAATGAAGTCATGCTTTGATTTCAATGACGTCATTATTAAAAACCAAGAATACTTAATAACACGTAATTACAGTACATTGATAAAATTATATGGTTAAGAGTTTTACTCTCTTCCCGACTGAAATAGTGGTCAGAACAATAGGTTGAACACCGTTTGTGTCATAGAAAAATAATTTAAGCATATCTGGAGAACACTGGTCATTTTCTTTTTTCTGAAAGGCTCTGTTCAGTTCAGAAACATCGGTCTGTTGTTGGCAGCTTAGAGGTAAATGAAAATACGATGCAAATCTCAAAAGCAATATATATTTTTATGAAATGTTTGATTCATGGGTGTGAGTTATTATCTCACTTACAACAAGTTGCAGTAAAATGCAGAAATGTTTGTAAAATAATTTCGTGTCTGTTATGATTCCTTGCTACTCTCTTTAAAGAGGCTCATTTACTTGTTTTCGTAAAATTTACAACCTGATAAGTTTCCTTTGCATGTTAATGGCAAATGGACAAACTAAGAGGAATCCATGTCTCAAAAACAAAGGAACATTAATGAGTGAGTATTTAATAATTTAATTTTGGTTTTAAAAATTTGTGACCAGACACTTTTCCCATAAGCACTAATCCATATGTACAGAGCAAGTACCCATAATTCAGGGTACGAAATATCAAAATTCTGAGTTTTCCTGACTATCGGATGCGAAACTTGGCTAATTATGGAAATTATAAATATTGTCATCTGTCTGTATTCTTCAAACTATTCTACTGTTCTTCAAATTTTCTCACAAACGTACCGATATCAACTAAATGTGCAACCTGAAGACAATTTAAATCCGCAAAGCGGTAATCTCCGAATGGCGACTTGGGTGTATCTTTCTTGGAGTGGGGGTGTGGTGGTGGACTCGATGGTTGGCGCATAAGATCACTAACTCTCTTTCTAGATTCGCAGGAAAACTAAGCGGTTCACCGCGTGGGGAAAACTAGTAAACGTGTGGATGAAAATACACCATTTAGATGATCGCAGGAACTTGTATTCCAACGTGTTTCCAAAGCCTCCTCCCCGTCACGCAGCTCCGAATTGTACTTGCCGTTTTGAGATATAATTTATCATCTCCATAAATCTTATACTCCATTTGTCGTCCCACTTAATGAGATTTTAGGCCATAACTGTGCCACATGTAGTCGCCTTCCGTTTTCGTCAAACTGGCACTTATGCTAATTCACCTATACGTTTTGTAAAAGTCTTAGTTGTCAGAAAGTTCTAAAACAAATTGAGAATCAAGTGACGTATAACTGACTACTGGATGCGATGCAGAATGACATTATAATCAAGAAATAAACTATTGACTTTTAAAAGATTGAAACTCTCGTTGGAATATACTGGAAGCTTTGTAAGTTGTGACATAGACCTACCTCAGACTGATGGCTCGTTCACGAGATTTATGGTCGTGCATAGTCGTCCACTTCTGTTTCATCAGCGATAATCTGTAACGGAAGAAGAAATGATACAACATCGTAGTTTATCTTTCCAAACACTTGAATCTCATTCTATCTTTCCAGAACAATAAATCATGGTATAAAACAAATGTAAAAAACCCCAAAACACTAAGTACAAAATAACAATTATTATCCTTAATTTGCTAAAAATGTGATTGTTACGCTTGTACAGATAGCATATTTAAATATTGTAATGCTCAGTATAACGTACTTAGTTTGAAAATATTTGACACTGTGCTGTCATACCTTTACATCACCATTAATACCAACAAAGAGCTCTGAGGGAATGTTGATGTTTGTAAGTCTTTGGTAGTCAAAGTGAACCGGTCCAGTAGAGATTAAATTGTACATTGGTACAACGTCACATGCAACTTTAGAAACAAATAGGAAACACAATCAGTAGCACTTTAAAGGAGAAGGAAACCCTGGGAATATATTTATCAAAATGAAGCAGAAGTGTTTGACAAACATCTTCTCAAAGTTTCACTCAGAGATATTGCTTCCTATCCAAGTTACACACTTTTGAAATTCGGAGACGGGTGCCGCCATTTTAGCCTAAGTAGATTTAACCCCCCCCCCCCCTCCGCATAAAAATCATTCCTGAAGCAGATTCAGGTATCTGTTCAATAATTAAATTAAGATAATTTCAAAAATAGCTCAGTTGGTGACGTCTAACTGAACCGTGGAAGAGAAGAGGATACGACCATTCGAGAAAAAGCAGGCTAAATGAAATACATCTGAACTCACGTGTGAGGTCAAGGGTCAGTCCTTGGAAGTGCTGAGGTTGATGTAGGACAACTTCCATTCCTGTGTTTAGTCTATGTTTCCTGTATCGTCTTGGGTAGTCAACGGATCCCTGATGGTGAAGACACGTTTTGACTGCCGCAATCATCGTCAGAAACATCCTAGCGGCAACATGAGTAGCAGCTAATGAAAAAAATAAATAAAAGAAAAAAAAACGTTTTGTAGATTGTAATTGGTCTAAAAGGGAAATATTGTATTTCTCTTACAGGAAAAGATCATACTTACAGTAAAAATACTGATGAAAACAGACTGATGGGTTATTAAGTAAGTCAGGACGGTATAGTCTTCTTATTAAAACAAAATAAACGGAGAGCAATGCAGTTATTTAGTGCTCAAAAATCAGTTGTTCACCAAGCTTTTCAAATTTAATTTTTAGGCTTTCCGTTACTCATCTTATGAATGAGTTTTGAGGCCATGAAGCTAGTACAGATCTGGTGTTTCTTGGGAAGACTGAAAGGCATAACAATAATTAAAGCTATTTTCTTTTTATGCTATGTTGGTGCATTTTAATCGTGGTATATTTCAATCGTCCTTACCATATCATTTTATCCCCATACTCTAAAAGGCAACCTAATTATGACAAATTCATTACAGGAAAATCTCGGAATGTGAAAAAAAGATATCATGTATATCCAAGCAACTTCGACCCTGTAATATTTAACATGAAAAGAAAAATCTTTGGTGGAGTTATCCCGTCCATGTTGCCATACTAAGGAGTGAAAGGTAAACTCAGTCAACTTACCAGTGACGTCATCGTGGTAGCATGGAAGGCCGAACGGGAAAGGTGTTGAGGACATTGTTCACTTCCGTGTTCGGAGAATCGCTGAAAATAATCAGGCAAATGTTCTGACGTGGACATGATTTGGGCATACATAGATGTTACGAAACTGTCACTATAGTAACAATATAATTATAATAGAAACTAACAATAAAAGATACTCAAGTGGTCAAGTTCAAGCAAAGGTCAACATTTGAATTAGGCAGATCGGGGTCAGAAACAAGGCCATTCTCATCTGCAATCAGGTCCTAAAATAAAAAAAAAAGTAACAGTCAAATCAAAGAAGTTAACCCTGTGAATTATTCAACTCAAGAATGTTTCCACTTCTTTAAATCATTTTCTGTCAAAGTGTCTATTGCCATTTTGAAATTTGATTCAGAGTAATTGGATTCCAAGGTAACGTTACTTTGATGTTAGATTTCAAACTGGAATCATGGAGCGACAAAGGACCATATAGGTATCTGTTCAGTTTTATTCAAACCGTGACTCAAAACAGCCAATTTAAATGATTGATTTTTTGGGGTTACCAGGTATTCAAGGAGTTAAGATTCAGTTTCATCTTTTCTTATTGGTGTTGGTCTCTGTAAAATGACTCTGAGCCAGATTTCTGTGTCGGTAACGAGTGTTCCCTACAGAGAGAAATGAAAAAACCCATGGGTAATTAATAATTTATAAGTCTTTCAAAAACGTTGTCACATAATGATATCAAATGGCAGAAAAGGAAAACAGTAAAGATTGAATATAAAGAGAAAGCTAAGGATACCTGTTTGAGACGTCACAATTATTCGGTTAAAAGAAGAGAAATTTATAATTAATCAGTTACCAGATCAAAAGGGTGATAATATTCTCGAATTTTAGGTAAAGAACAGTATCTTGATAAACTTACGTCGTCGGCGACGGCGAATCTGACCCATAAATCTTCTTAGACCCCTATTAGCAGTCTTGATAGAGACGTTTTCTGTAACGAACGGTAACAACGTCAGGTCATTTACTTTTTTTTATTTCCAGCGATAATGATTCGCAAACGAAGATACACAGGTGAACTCTTAGAGACCAGGAAGCTGTAAACTAATAAAATTACGGATCCCCTGAGGTGCCTCGCCATCAGTCAAAGCCAAAGCTTCTTACAAAATTCATGCTCAGATCTAGTTTCATTTTCACGCCCCGTGTACATGGACTTTGCGTTACGAAATAAATTCACTTACAGAAATAACGTGCGATAAAACTGACAAAACAATTAATAAATAAATAAATAAACCAACCCTGTTTAAGCTGTCGGGTTAGTTTCTTGATCATGGTGTTCAAAGCCTTTTCAGAGATGTCATCTATAAAAAGGAAGTACGTCATATAAGTAATAACAAATGTAATTTAGGATGCTAGGTAGTGGCAAAACATAACGCACTGTTCTCAATGTGAAGCCAACGTGTGTTGATTTGACATTGAAAGTGAAATGCGGGGGGGGGGGGGGGTGAGTCTGCATGGCTTCCCTCATAAAAGGGTAACAAACACACTTTTTATGGAAGGGCGGGGGTAACAGATGTTTCGATAAAATTCTCTGAGATTGCGGGAAGTGGCAATTTTCAATCTCTCTGGCCTGACAATTTCCGCTGAATATTCTTCATTCCTTAGAACACAGAATGGTGTAACTTTTTAAATTTCAAGTCACAAAGAGTGGGGGCACAAATTGTGTTGTAGTCCCCTACTGTCTCGATGCAAAACATTGGGCTTTTTCCACTGCCCCACAATCGACGCCCATCTGTGGGTGAAACTATGCTTCACATTAAGGATAACAAAGAGTTGCAGCGCAAAGACAATAAGTACCGGTGTAGAGATTAGCTTGACGGTGTACATTTTAACCAAAGAATCCTTGAATATCAACATGAAACAGTTTACTTTGATTTTCTTTTTTACGAATCAGACCAAAAAGCAAACTTTGATTTATGATTTTGCTCCGTGGTATCTGTCGCCGTAGAATGTTTTGTTTGGTAAACATTAAAGGGGAACTCATGGTTTATTTTCACAATTTATTTCACTACAATTCCCCACCGGTATCGTACAATGAGTTATAACTAACAAATATGATCAAGATTATCTCAAAACATGTGGGCAATTTCGAGAAACGAATCAAATTCGCAAACGCCGGTGAAGGACTCCGAAAGTCTGTAACATCCATATTCATAGAATCAAATATGGATATTCAATACTATCGCCTTTTCAAGGTATGAGGAGGTGCAGCTGGACAGTTTCATACGTAACCTACGTGCGCTGCATGTATCATCAACTATCACTAAACTCTTGTTTACTTAGCATTGCACAATGCACCAACGGCATGGGAACCGTAAACATTCTGTTATGTTTATTCATATAACGTCATCGTCTTACGCTGTGATTGGTCATCGTATAGAGGAGGCTGTCTCGTCTTGTACATGAACGTTTATTTTTTTTTTTGTACCCGACAAATATTAGGAGTTCTCATTCAACAGTAATTAACGCAATAATTGCAATTTTTCCTACCTTCAAACACCTCTCCAAAGCCTCTATATTTCGGTGACCAATCAGTTTAGAAAGAAAAATCAACCAAAGGTGAATTTTCTCAGTCAAACCCTGATTTCCCCTTTAAAAAGTTAAACCATAATGATCATCTAAATAATTTCATCTTCATCATCAAGTAAATGTCAGATGATAAGAAAGAGATGATCATCAGAACATATCACTGAGACCGTACGGTGATGAGGAGCCGTGTCCATACCAGTTTAAAATGTAACAAATAGATTAAATTAATACATGATATACAGTAGGCTAGTGATCCTTCTAATTTATTGCAATAATCTTGTTCCATTTCACTGACTTCTTGGGTATAATTCATTTGTATTAGTTCACATATCCTACCATTATTGACAGTTCGCAACATTACATGTTAAACTTCGAGTTTGACAGCAGGCTGATGGTAGCATTTATTAGGCTGATACTTTGGCCGCACACCGGACGCGTATTACTCAGGTTTGTAGGGCTACGCACCAACAACTGCTGGGAAGGTTATGCTAATACTATGGATTTCGTATTCGGTATATTAGATGCATTAATCGTAAACCGCAAGATCTAGGAGTTGACTTTCAATATCAAAAACTGCTGAAAATATATCCAAAGTAGCCCACAACCGGTGGCTAGGTCAATCCTGGAGATGGACATACCATACACAAAACGTAACCTTTTGTTGTCATGTCCTGTTAGAAAATAGATCCAAATACTTACCGGCTTCATTTCTTCTAGCTCGAATTATAGAGATAAGAGTCTCAAGGAGAAAGTAAGAAACGTCAACAATTACGAATAAGCAAAAATACAGCGGAAACATTGTTCCAAATTCTTTGCGCAGATAAAATACAGCTTTATCGTTGTATATATCGATATGAAGTGATTGTACATTAACGATGGTACAGTCAGTTTGTAAACAAACCTCATGATTTCATATGTGACGCAATAGAGGCGGCCCCACCAACAGCAAACAATGCGCGCTTTGCTAAATGTGCTAGCGCATTAAGTTTCCTTTGTTACATGCGATGGCAATAAACCAAGAATGCGTATACTTTTGAAAAGAAGCTTTTTAAAAAGAAGCAGAAAATAAGACTATGATAATACTCTGAATTACCTGATATGTTGTGATTAAAATGTTTATCTTTTCAACTCTTCCTGTTGGGAGTTTCATACCGTCATGGGAAAGTGACTTGAGCTTCTTCGCCAGGACACTACGCTGCGCGTCTTTCTATTTTGATGATCAGCCCGTATAAATCGGAATAGTATGGACTTCGATGGTTCAGCCGTTCATTGTGCAACAACTGCAAACTAAGGTGGTGTCCTGCGCGTTTATCGATAACGTACCTTCTGCGCACAGACTGTGATGTCCAGTAGGCTATGTTCAATTGAAACGCAGTGACGTCACGAGAAGAATCTCAATTTAACAGTTGAAACAAATACGTTGCAAACTGGGAACAAGAGAAGAAGATATGAAAAAAAAAAAAAATCGCGTGAAGTGACACGCCAGAAGTTTCTTACACATGACAAGCGACACATCACCTACAAAGGCTAAGCACTACATATCAATAGATACCTCCTTGTATTTGACGTCACAATGCCAGGTGATGCGCCGTCACGGAGGTTAATCTACTAAATTTAGAACGTCTGCACGTGCTGTGACTCTGACCATTCGATTTAAGTAAATAAGTATGAATACTTTACAAATGCATAGGAGATCTTTTTCGATTTTAATACACCTCCTAAGCTTCCGTCTGAAGGAAAGCAGTCCTTTATACTAAGCGATTCTCCAGCCGCCCCCCCCCCCCCCCCAACTTCCCTTAACGCCCTTGAAGTGAAACGATGTGCAAGCTTCACGAATAGGGCATTATCAGGCGAAACAAACAAATTATCTACGAAACAGACAAAGGAGAAAGCTTTGAATAACGTGCTAACAGCAGGACTATCTAAGCGGAGCGCCACCATTGGTTGGCATGGAGTGTACTGGAAAATTTTGGCTTTCCAAACGCATTTCTGTTTGAGTACCTCGATCTACAAGGAAGGCGGCAACTGCGTTGTCAAAGATGCTCGGCCCCCCTCCCCTTGTACTTCCCAAGCTGGGTTATATTGCAATCCTCTATATAGACCTCTTTTGTACAATTACTCTAATTCATTTTAATGCCTCTGGGGAACCCGTTAAGCTTATTTTATGAAATATTTTGATTGCTTCGGAAGCTTTTTGCTTCAGAAGAATCCTAAGTGTCACTGGTTTTTTTTTTTTTGGGGGGGGGTATTTAAGAAATGATCATGGCGTGTTGGCAATTTCCAACCTCCTTCATACAGTGACATTATGATACTGTAATACTGCGACAAACAATGACAGTGATAACTTACACAAACAAGGGTTGCTGATGAAATAAATATGCGGTATAGTTGCCGAATTACTGACTCAAGTTGCACAACACCCTAGTGTAGTGGTCTTGAAGAATTAAAGAGGTTCTAAAAATGCACTCAAGTACCTTTTGCAGAAACGTACAATGTTCGTTGGAAGAGGAAAAATGTAAACCTTAAATGCCGTTTCTAAGTCGAACTTATTTTTCTGAGCGAGTGTAAAGGCATTAGATGGGGTTTAAAGTATATAGGTCCCACGCGAAATAGCAGTTTTTTTTTCTTTTTTCACATGACATAATAAATGGTTTAAGATTCTTTTGTGTAAGTGTGTTATGTTTTTTTTTTCTTTTCGTCCAACTGCTATGACCCGGACGAAGAAGGGGGGGCTACCCTATTCCCTTATTTGTTCTACATATTCATATGAGCAGTGGTCAACGACAATGTAGAACTTTATGTGGAACTTGTAGATGCACCAAGTAGTGTGGTTAATCCATCATGTTTTACCCTCAGCCTTAACTCTCTCAAAACCGTATTTTTTTTATCAATCTCGTAGTTTCTATGATGATCATTTCAACAACAACAACAACAACAACAACAACAACAACTATAGTTGGCTCAGAACAATACTTTGCTTTGTAGATTGGTTCCCGCCAACAATTTAAGAGTAGGTGATGTAAAACTGGAAACGATTGTTGAATTGAGATGAATACATTTCGACTATTTCCTCACTATAGGTACCGAATGCGCATCAGCTAGAGAGGCAGCTGTTTAATTTTTGGACAACTAGATGAGAAGCTCACGGAATTGTCTCCAGAAATACCGACAGGTAGTTTTTTTTTTCCTTCATATCTTAACATACAACACAAATACTATGAAGTCATACCCGTCGTCGAGACGTCGAAAAATTTATTCATTGCTGTCAATTTTGTGACAGTGGTGTGGATCTAATTTTACATTTGTTTACATTTGTTTTTGATCTGCTTTTACATTTACTACTTCCTGTATGATGGGGGCATGCATTGTGGCTGCCATTCATACAAACAAACTTTATCTAATTCAGAAAAGAATTGTTCGTTCCGTTGCTGGTGAACATTTTTGACACCATCAAAACCCTCTTTTTAGGAAACTCGTATTACTCAGTTTTGAAAATAATGTTGGGTACCATACCGTGTTACTACTACATACTAATGTTTCAAGCCAGGTCCAATTTATTGTCTGTAGGCTCTGTTCACAGGCTTTTGACTACAGAATGTTTGCAATACTAGTTTTTAATACTAGGCATACCTCTGACTGCTTAATTCCCTGTCGTAGACTATCAATACACCAACATCATATTAATTATACTGGACCTACTTGATGGGATAATTTACAAAGATACATTTAAGAAAATCACTAACCTCACTGAACCTCATTGTAAAGAAATTGAAAGAAACGTTCACTGCAAAGGGTATGATCATGTTTTTCATTCTTAAGCTTTTTGTTATTTTTAAGGGGGGGGGGAGCCGGGTGTCCAGCAAGTTTTTTTTCTGTATTTGGGCTTGTCACTTGGGATTAACTTTTCATTCACTTGTTCAATTTACTTCCAGGGATTTCTACCCCCTCACAAGTTTTGAGTAGCTTCCCAGTAGAACGTCTGAACCATATCCTATACGTCATTAGTTTGTTACATTCTCATGTTATTTTATATTTGAATATGTTTCAAATAAAGTCTCCTGAAAAGAAATGTCTCTGTCCTTCTGTAAAAGTGTAAATGTAGCAGACGACGATCACCATATCGTGTTCACGGCACGGTACAGAGAGCGAGAGCTCTGCAATATGACCTTCGCGTTGTAAACCCGTCCTGCAAATACACGGTATATCACATGCTAGATAACAGCTTCCTACTTGTTATAACTACCAGCAATATTATAAGTGGAATACAGTACAACAATATCGTAAACCAGGGATATTCTCTAATTTTACTCCCCGTCTGGGCATGTATGACTTGGTTTTATTCTCTTTTTTTTTTTTTTGGAAGCGAATCTAAAATTATATGTAGGAGGAAGGCAAAGCAGTCAGAAGAAATAAGGATCTGAAAGACCTGGGCCGATACCAAAAGCGTTTTTTTTTTTTTTTGGCAGGGGGCATAAATTTTGTCTTTTTTTTTGCAGAACAAGCAAATCGTAGGTAAAAGCTCTTGAAATACACATTCTTTGTTACAATGCTGCTTAAATTCATCGCCGGTAGCCGGATGCAGTGAGTGCTCATTCAAAACTTGGTTCTTTTCAAAAATTGCTTCCAAAGAATTGCCCTGTCTCGTGAACTGTACTCTCCTATTAGCTTTGTAAGTCTGATTTTTCTTGTAACTCGTGTTCTTGTGGTAACTTGTCTTTCTTTTCTTCTCTGTTTATACTACTTTTTCTTTATTTTTCCTTTCCCATATTTAATCTTTTGTTGACACTTTGTTAATTCCATAGGGAATTAAATATTAGGCAACCCCTGTTCATAAAAGGCTATAATTTCTCAAGTTTTCATTAAAATGTATAGAAATAAATACATGCCGAATGAGGGTAGCTATATTGTCATGCAATGGTCTTCTCCAAGCATGTCACAAAATATCAACGCATGATGGGTCCCTTTAAAAGCCCGAGACTAGGTTTGTCAGCGATTAGGAATGGCAAAAAGAGGTGTTGTCCCTTGTTCCTTGAGTAAAAACGTAGCCAATAGATTGATTTTTTTTTTGGTACAAAGATCTACAAACGTGGCTAAAAGCAATTTCAAAATAATTTATTAAGGTAAATTTAACAGCTGTGCTCATTATGAGGATGGCATTTGCAATTTTATTTGGCAAATGGAATTCTATGTTCGCACATCTAAGAAATATTAATCGAATAAGAAGCTAAGAAGGTAAATTTTACGTTAGAAGTACGTCAAAATGGATCTCAAGTTCACATCCCTAGAGTTTGATCTTCGTTTGACGGTTAAGTTTTTCTTTATTACAAACTCGTTTTTTAACGATCTGTTGAGTGACAGCAAGTTTAATTTGTTTCCTTTTAATTGTCGCATTCTAAACAAAACCTTGGACAAAACTGTCGACTACCTTACCTCACTTTATCATAATTTGCCTGTAAAATGTTTCACCGAAAGTTGGTGTGACCGATCACATGTCAGTATTTGTATTGATAACTATTCAGTAGTAGAAAAATCGGAGAGAGAGGTGAGAGCGCACGTTGGCGTGTTTGTTCCACAGGAGTTAAAGCAGGGCTGGACTAAGCGTGTAGGCTATAAGTGCGTGTGTGTGGGGTGGGAGGGGGACACACAATTGTGTGGGGCCGTATAGTGCAGTTTAGGAACACTTGACACAGTACGGAGACACCCGTATATATATATATATATATATATATATATATATATATATATATATATATATATATATATATATATATATATATATATATATATATATATATATATATATATATATATATATATATATATATTATTCCAAAACTGACAGTTGTTACGTTCTGATTTTTTATAGACCTATAAACATATGTTTATTCATGCCAGTGACTGGATGGATTCCTGCTGCCCTCATAAAGGGACAACTGATAGTTTTTTTTTAGGATACTCTAAATATGGGAGGCTCAAAATGTGTCCGCGTCCACCCGTCCTTAATTCGCTAGTGAGTTTAAATATGTTAATCGTACCATGGAGCTATCCCATGGTCGTACTGACCTATAAAGTATCACCAACAATCCTGAAAGCTCCTACTCATTGAATTAAATATCCCTCAATGTGGAAGTAGGGACTTTTTTGTCTTTATTGTGTACCGACCTCCTAACGGGGCAATCGACATCATGTAAAGCGGGCCGTCTTTATGACACTCATATAAATCGTAAAATTTCAAACGAAAAGAGGAACTGTTTTACCTCAGGCGATTACAACGTCGATCTTCTGAAAGGGAAATAGGGCGTTTAGAATACACGAAGACGACATACAAAGGGAATAGCTTTAGTCATTGTTAAACCATCCAGTCTCAACAATAAACATCAACACAAGCTTGATCTCCTCAAAATATTATACACGTGATGAGTAACGCGGGAAGATGCATCATTTGAATTTTCAAAAATTTTGGTGAACAAATTAGTGTTGAATAATCTATCATTCTTACAACCACAAACATTGGTTTTAAGAATATGGTCGTTTTCTTTAAAATAAAGCCCTATTTCCCTTTAACTGCAATGGATCTTCGTATTTGGTTAATATACTAGGTGCCTCATGTGCAGATTCTACTTAACTATTACTGAGGCCCACTATACCGATCATTCTGCCTCACTGCATGCTTGCAAACATATTAGTTAATCTGACTCTGTGCGATAAAATTACAGTCAGTGATCATTTTCGCATTTCCATGCACACTCGGGATCATAAGGGATCATAAGGGTACTAGACGGGGGGTGAAGGGGAGCATATGTCACCCCCTCCCTCATTGGGACAAAAAGAGTAAATATAGTGGAACAATTGGGGCAGATTAGACAGCCAAGAGGCGGTATGTTTTTTTGGAGGGCCATGGCTACCCGCTTCCCAGAGTCTTGGAAGGATGATTTCCGGAAATATTTTTATCCAGACATTTCCTGGTGCGATCGACGCTAATCATGGTAGCGCTACACTTTTCCACAATTATCATCCCTCGGTCCAAAATCCTGGGTGCCCCACTGTAGTTGACGGACGCTGTATTTCCATATCACACTGCAACCTGACCTGTCCCCAACCATTAAAGCAACCATTTGCGACGCCGCTAGAGCCAGAATAAAAGCTGAGCTTTAAAGCTCGGAGACCTTGATTCAAAAGTTGGAATTCGGACAAAACTTACATCCATCCCCCATCAGTATGTTGACCCTCGTGCACCTATGACAGGAATAAATAGGGAAGAGGACCAATACAAATTGATCCAATTTCTTTTCCACTAGAAACATAAATACATTTGTCAGTGACATTTTTCAGTATCAACTGCGACAATATTCTTGACGAAAGTGATGCTAATTAGGCCTTTGATAATTTCCATGATGCATTCAAGACAGACGGTTGTTTTCCATTGTATTGTAGAATCAAGAATAGCAATTAGGAAAACAAACGGTGCACCGTCATGGATTACTCCTAGTATATTGAAATCGATGAAAATGGAAGAAACAATTGCAATTGAGAACAGGCTCAAGCATACAAAGAAGCATACAAACAACGCTATAAGATATGTGAAAAAGAAAAACGTGAAAATATATATATATATGTATATATATATATATATATATATATATGAAAACTTGGAAAATTTGCTAGTGAAAACCCACGGAATATGTCATATCAGCTATATCAGCTACAAAATAATTGTTTGAACAACATTTTTACGTAAATCAATATTCATATTAACTTCCCATTGGTCTGTTTGATTTCAAGTAACGGTGAGTGACTGCTGTGCTTTCTTGGAGAGTCTGAATTTTGTAAGGCCAACAAAATCTCGAGACGAAGATGGAAGATGAGTGCATAGTTCTCTTTCAGGTTTTGTGAAATGTGATCTTTCTCTCCACTTTCTCTTGCCTGAAACACTGACGAAGAACAAACGTAGATAACCAGGCGATTACCAATACAACTCATATTCAAGCTTTATCGTAAACGAACGGCAATTGGCGTGTCTCAAAAACATCTGAACAAATTTTAAGGGATATAGACAAATTACATCAAAACTAACATTTTACCTCAATGGGCTTTGAGCTTAATAATTTATATATAACCAGGTCTTAGTGCACCGTTCATACTGTTGCACTATCCTAAATAAACGAAAGGACTGTCAGATGTATCACACGCTCTGTTTTATCGGAGGAGACGTGATCTTTTTGCCTCGTTGAATTTAGCTCAAGATTTCTTGATCTAACTAAGATGAATTTAGTTATTAGTAACCTTTTTGAACTTCAACTTCTTTTTCTTCCCTGTTACATTAATAAATCTGCTTATAACTAATAACTACCACACCAGACAATCTCACCAATTTTACACAAAAAAATCTCAAGTGTAGATGATTTGGAACACACTTGACCCAGAATTACTAGCTTAGTCCGTTTTGCATCTCTGAGGAAAGGTTTCTTAACATATTTTAGTAGTATGCTGTAGGCGAGGGGGAACTGTTAGAAGGTGGGTACGGGTTGGGTATGGAAGGAATTTTTTTTCTTGTTTATATGCATGTTCTCTCCACCTCTCTCTCTCTCTCTTTCTGGGAGTGTTGTTGTTTCACAAGCCCCGACGGGTTTCTAGGAGTCCTGTCATTCACAAGACTTATGTTATTATCTTGTTATTAGTCATATACTGTTGCAACAAAACAAATAACTTAATGTATAGGGACGGTCATTGTTGCTTTCGCTGGTCAAGAAACTGGGTTAGCATAACCGAATGCGTCGAAATCGATTCGAAACCTCTCGTATAGCATCGTCAGTGTACTTTCGGGTATCTCCGACAGGTAATCCTGAACTATGCTGGCCCGAGAGCTGTTCGTTGGGTTCGTCGATTCGTGGTTTCGGTAAATTTCGGGATCTACCCGGAAGATATGTCTCAAGGCGTAATCGCGATCTCTCTTGAGGGTTTCCATCCGTCCAATGAAATCGTACTGCACGCTACAAGGGCGGCACATTTCATCGATTGTACGCCAGTGTTCCTCCCCGGGATAATCGAGTGTGTTACCTCTGTCGCCGACGTAGGAGATGAATTCGTAAAAGGAAGTATTGTAATCTACAATCGCTCCCTGTTTAATTTTGGCTCTACTGATGCCTTTGATCTTGGGAACGTATAGCTTCCTGAATACTTCGGATTCTTTGTTATGTTCTGTCTCCAACTTGTCGCGGTAGGCAGATAACAACCGTGTTATCGGTTCTCGTACGAACAAGATTTTTCTGTAGCTGTTTAAGCGCTTTGCGGCCTCCTTCGAGTTGAAGTTTTTCAGAGTGGGCAACCACTTGGCCGCGAGTCCGTGGATTCGAAGATGACGCACCCCTTCATTTAGGTCTAGCACATCCAGCAGCTGCAAGAGGGTCCTCTTCCAATTCGTGCAAGCCACTTTCGGGACATAACAAAATAAGACTTTGAATTTATCAAGGACGAAAACATGTTCGAGACTATCGACAAACGATTGATCGATTGATCGCACCGATCGATTATCCACTTCGCTGCAAACGTGAGCGACTTTCTTCAGACGATGAGCTTGAATAACTGCCTGGCATTTGTCGTCACAAGTTTTCTATTAAAACGGAAGTATGAAATACAACGCAGTCGAATATGAATATGTAAAGATCGTGTGATACGAAAAATAATAAATCTTGTTTTTGGCTGTATTTATCATTGAACTTGTTGGAAGAGGCCACGAATCTCGTCGAAATCTATCAGATATTGACCACTTCACAAACTAAACTGTTTTTGCACTTGCAATATTCATAAGCATTGACAAAGTATAGGCCTATACAAATTCGTGACGCCGAGGGAGGGACTCACATGCATGGTATGGCTTATGTTCAACAGTTGTCTTGTTTCTTTTTCTTCTTTTTTCTTCTTTTGCACTCATTTTCAAGAGCAAGTGAAAAATTTGGTATGTCCTGCTGGTTTATTTGGAAGTTGACATTGTCCTCTTTCAAAAAATGGATATCACTCATCAATTGTTTAAACTGAAGAATAAGTTCTCAAGAGGCAATATATGTAGGGCCAACAGAAAATACTGACACAATGCAACACATTGCATCGTTAGTTTTCCTTAGGTACTCAGTTCTGGCAAAAATCTTCAAAGGTTGAAAAGGCTTATCTTCAAGGTTGCATGACATGAAAATGACATTTTAGAATAATCGCTACATTAATGGTTAAAAATTTTAAAAATAGTCACAACTGCGATCAAAATCCATCGAAAATTGGCAATTTTACACACAAATTCCTGTCTCATACCGTGTCTCATAAGCGTGCAAATTTATGACGTCAAGAGAGGGACTCCGTTGATATTTCCTATGTTTTCTTCGTTTACTTAACCCTTATATTAAGCACAAATGAGAATTTCTGTATTCCGCAAGAGTTTTGTTTTGGAAGCATATATTTTCTTCTTTACAGATATTAATATCACTTTCTAAATTCAGTAATTTAAAAGATACCGACACCGTGCAACACTCCACGTCATCATATTTGAGTTTTCATTAAACTTTTGAAAAGCCAAATCTCAAAATGGTAACAGATAGATTCACAATTTAACAGATTTTCATTAGGGATTTCATTCCGAAACTTTTGAAGAAAGCCTGCAGCCGTTTGCTAGATACATGTCACAAGACCTTTGAGAACGGTAATGGAGTATAAATTAGTTCCAAAAGATTTGCCATTCGTGGTTCATTCTTTAACTTCTGAGTAAAAGCCAGCAATTTCTTTTAGTTCCTTAAAACAAAAATACACAAGGCCACATCAGTATAGCCTACAGTCTCCAAATGGACCAACAATGTGCTTTTCAATGCTTCCGGCTACCTTAGCAAATTAATATGCTTTTGCTCATTTTATTGCATGATGCATGAGCATGGCTCATTTCGAAGGAAGCCTTGATAGAACTATGTAAATGAAGTCTTTTTTGAGTCTTAACTGCTACTCTTTAAAGATGTCGGCTCCCAAATTTAAACAAAGTGTTAGTTTCCAAAGTTTTGTGGTCAACCTTTCTAATATGTGGTCAATTACAGCCACTGGAACAGAATTTCGAAAGATTTTAAATGATTTATCTGTATCGTAGATACATGCTATGATCCTTTTACTGAAAATTATGGAGAAAAAGCTTATAACGTATGTATCGAGAAAAGAATTTAAAGAGTCGTGAAAGATGGAAGCAGTTAAAAAGCGCATAGGGGAACAAAACAAAAATTACATGGCAATTGAAGAGCACCGTTCCAGTGAAATCACGAAGAGATTGCACTCGCTGAGTAAAATGTGCAATGCAGTTTCAAATTAAAAAAAAGGAAAACCATGTCTTCTTTAAAATTTTGAACTTTTTTTTTCTTTGTTCCTTTCTTTCTTTCTGTTTGTTTTTTTTTTCATCATATTTTTTGAATTTGTAGATTGTGACACGATAGTACGTAATCTTCAACTTTCTGAGCATAATCACAGAAATTGCGGCGTAAATTTATTCCTTTCTATTAACTCTTACCGACTCGTTCATGTCGTAACGTCTCACGATCGACTTCCCTGCTTCGGCTTGCCGTCGTCCTCCGCTAACGGCCGTATGGCTTGTCCCGCGATCTACTGAACGGACTTCAACAAATATGAAAGAAAACAAGAAATGAAACACCTGAAATCCTACGACAATTGAGTTGCAGTTTCTCTCAGTCATGAGAGATATGTGCAGTGGAAGGGGAGTGGAAGGGGGGGCACGGTGCCCCTCTCTTCCAAACTAGTCGGAGGGGAAAATGGCCAGGGGGTGGGGACTTTGCGTAACTGGTTGAACGAGCCAGTCGCGTTGCACTTGAAATAGATGAAACACACTGGATAATGCTCCAGAATTATAAGTTGAGCAAAATTGGAAATATTTTACCATTTTGTCATAATCAAAAACTTAAATCAATAGATGACACCATTTTGCATCGATCTCACAATTATTTAGTCGTAAAATATTTTCTTCATAATCTGCTCCCCCCCCCCCCCCAACCCCTTGCATACTGCCCACACCACATGCTATATAAGAACAATGATAACCGTTTCATGAACAAAGACCACAGAAATAGACAAACTTTTTTTTCTGGCTTCAGACAAATACGACGAAATATTCACATCTTTTTTTCACATCCTTTTTCTTTTTTTTCTGTTTTTTTTTTCTTTTTGACAGCGGGGAGATATGACGCGAAATGCAGAGGCATAACTCTGGTCACTGGACGTCTTCCTGGGGGTAACCTCCTCAACTTTTAGAAATTTTTGCAGCATGTCCCCATGCAGGATCAAAGTATAGGTAACTATAAATGAAAGAATTACACTATTACAAATGTTTGAAAGGACCTCAGTCTCTGGAAACTATTTTCAACTACTTTTCAACCTGTTTAATAATGCCAACACCTAGGTTTTTTATTTAATATGTTTTGTGTGTGTGTGTGTGCGAGGGTGTGTGTGAGTGTGTGTGTGTGTGTGTGTGTGTGTGTGTGTGTGTGTGTGTGTGTGTGTGTGTGTGAGGGTGTGTGTGTGTGTGTGTGTGTGTGTGTGTGTGTGTGTGTGTGTGTGTGTGTGTGTGTGTGTGTGTGTGTGTGTGTGTGTGTGTGTGTGTGTGTGTGTGTGTGTGTGTGTGTGTGTGTGTGTGTGTGTGTGTGTGTGTGAGTAGACCAACTTAAATGTTGGTCAACGGAATTCCAAGGAAAAAAGCACAATAGGAGAATGGAATGAAATTGTTAGGCTACTTGTGGTAATGAAACTAATCTTGTTCTTAATAACTTCGGAGCAAAATGGCGGCTTTGAAGTAGTCAAACGTAAGGAACTATATATATGCTATAAACCATCTATTAACATACATCTCCTGATTAATCTAATTAGGAAGGTTATACTTTTGCTATCGTAAAACAATATTTGTGTTATCAGCATATAGTAAAAACGTTACTCACATACACTAATTTCAAGAAGTGTTCGTTTCATAGCTGACAAACATGTCTTTTACATCATACCTGTTTTTTCTTTTTTTTTAAGAAAGAAGTCTTTTCTCAATTTTCGAGATACCGTTTCAGGTATCATACTGTTGTGTTAATGTTTCACAACCTCTCTCGGTTTACTGTGTACCTCTGTTGTCGAGCAGTTTTACTATACACACTGCAATCATGCCTCTCTTTATTTGATACTTGAACTCTGACTACATTAACTTTTATTGTAGACTGTTAGTAACTCTAGGCACTGTTAATTAAACTGCCGACCTGCTTGCATGGAATAATTTACAGTAGTCCCCTTTAACATCATTTGAAACGCAATTTACGAAAAATATTTGTTACGAGGCCATACGACCTTCCTCAGACTCACTTTTCTTTTTGAAAGGGCATGGGTGGAGGGGAGTGGGGTGGCTTATTTGTATTTGCCTTGGTTTATTTGGTGATCTAGGATTAACATTTTCGTCCGTCTGTTCTATCTAGGAATTCTTCTTCCTCACAAGCTTTTTTCCTGTAACTCCTGGACTACCGTATTTTGTATTCCATAATGGCCGACAAAAGTTTATGTTATCCGTTGTACTTGAGCCTATTTTGTTTTGATATCATTCAAATAAAGTTTTCTGCAATGAAGTTGAATGATAGCGTTTGCTCTTTCTTTTGTTAGTACGGGGGAATCTGCCTGTATAAAATCGCGTTGTTTCTTTCCCCAGATCTCCCCGTCGGCCTCCACACGTATATAGGTAATTCATTACGCGATATATTCAATATTGCTGTTCGAAGAGCATGTCACGTGACCTATTTTTTGTCCCAGTTTATCTAGAAAAAGTAGATCATTACCAGACGTGTCACTTACATGAAACATTTGTTACCATATGCAGATCACAATGAAGTAGACATGCCGTTATTCACCGTACAATGTGAACATACAGGTATTTCACTTAGGATAAACGTCTGAATATTTTGTAGGTCAATCAGCCTGCGCAAAATGAGAGATCCTGACATTTCGTGTGATCAGTCAGAGATTGTTAGGCTTTCAAAAGATAAACAGGGTAACGATGAGGCTGTGTTGTTCAGTTAGCCAACTGCACTCTGTCTTTTAAGTCTGCGTATTACTATTGTAACTCATGCTTACAGTTGTATTCTGTATTTCCGTATACTTGCCCTGCCTCTTGCCACCTCGCCCTCCTATAGAGAAAACACCTAATGAAAAAAAAAAAAAAAAAACCCATCTTACTCGTGGTTATCTTTATATTTTGAGTATTGTGTGCTCATTAACCCTCGGTTACGCTTCTCTTGCCTCTGATCACATAACATGCATATAAACCGGTAGTTTTACTTGAAAATATAGCCTAATGTACTTTCCTATACGGTGGTGTCATTTGTTCAGATATCACAAACATTATGATATAAGAGATATCTATATCAGCGTTGTATTAGAATACATGCAACAGAATGCCGAATATTTACATACATACAGATATGTAATCGAACGCGTAACACGTTACCTGTTGCCTGTATGCCTCAGTACGGTTAGGGGAGCTGTTATGGTAGGGTACTGCGAGACACGATGTCGCAGTGTAGGCATATGTGTGGGTTTGTGCTGGGTTGTTGCAAGTGAGTGGGGTGTTTTGTTTTTCCTTCAGTTTAGTGTCGTCTGGTGGTGACGTTTCTCAGTGCTAGGCGGGTCAATTAAAAGACCAAAAAAGTTAGAGGACTACTGTACGTAGACTTAGAGAGAAAGAATGCCAGGCTTAGCCCTAGAACAGGTGCGTTCAGTTACATGGCCTATGTTCATTGCCGCCATGCAACTGGGCATAAAACTGACACAGCCCTGTTCTGGGTTTAGTGAGAACTTTGACGGGTGGAAATGAGAGATATAGGAATACTAGCTTTTTCAGTCAGTCTCTTCCACAAGCAGTAGTTAGGTATGCGTGACCGCATTTGTCTAGTTGATTCTGCACTCTGCATTACTGCAGTGGAAATTCCAGCGCAATATACAATTCCCTCAGCCTCCTTTCAGAACCTGTTCACAACTAGACCACAGAAAAGCTATACCAGCTTTTTCTGGTTCTCTTTCCTTTCTCTCTTTTGTTTGTACCTTTTGTATCTCTTGTTTGAAAGAAAAAAAGGAAAAAAAATACATAATTACGGTTCAGTGGAACGTTTGTGCGCCAAAGACAACGTATGGTCTCATGAACCCCACGTGAAAGCCTGAACATAGCATAATACTGCATGCATTTTGCAGTTCCACGTACTGCATATGGTTGCACGTGTCAACTCCATTGATTCACAGTGAACAACGACGTATACCTAAAATGCGGAAGTGACGTACGAATTATGATTCTCACTCGTGAGACGATTCTTTGCCTTTAAGGGGACAGCGACGGGAATCGATATTGCAGAAAATAGATTTACTTTTTGCTCTTTATTGGTAAAAACAGTGTCTCAGCATGTTCGGTTCAGAAATTATGACTTTATTTCACACTATTGGTACATCGCGTAATGTGAAATTTGCTGGGTCACCCAGAATTAAACGATAACATGAATATCCTTTGTATTTTTTTTTTTATTTTTGATAATCTTGATTGTCTCAAAAGAAACGTAACGATAATTTAAGAGGGTTGACTTTAATTTCGGCCATCATTTTGAGGTAAATCTCCAATATCTCCAATCTACTTTTTCACTCGTGTCAAACTTCAATGTTAAATGAAGACTTCAATTTCAAAGAGAAGCTTCATAATTTGGACGATCCAACTTAGACTGCTTGCGATAATTTGCCGGCCCCGTCACATAGCAATTTGGTAACATCGAGACAACTAGATGCTCTTACTTGAACAGAGAAGTCCTTTTTCAAACAGCAAATATCTTGAGATAGAGGAACAAGATCTTGAAATGGGGTTGGAAATGCCTAAACCAGAAAACCATTCTCTTTCATTTAAGAAACCGGCCCTTCTATTGTTCTTAACGCCATATGCCATATAGTCAGAGAGGATCGCCACCCCCCCCCCCTTCCCGGTGAGTAAAGTAAGAAATGTTCTTATTCCAGGTGTAGAACTGTCGTATAGTTTTCAGACACACTTGATTACGATATAAATTACCTAATTTAAACCCTAACTGGAATAAACAAAAAAAAAAAATCAATGACATAATCTTTTTCAAGGTTTGCATAATTGAACTTTGAAAATACTCACCGATAGAAATGCCATTAAAAAATAACCCGGATACAGCGATGAGTAGAATCACCCATAGAACACGAGATACTTTGAAACTCATAACCACCAAAGTAATTACAGTCTCGTTTAATCGGTTCACTATTTGAGGAATATGTCCGTCTGTCTCTCTTAATTCCACAATAAGAGAAAGAAAAAGAAAAACTACTCCTATATTTACGTACGAACTAGTGAGGACTTCACCCCATGTAGAAAGGCTATATCCCACACGAAATTCACCTCTGAGTGCTCTATGCTTTTACAGCATGTCACACAACGATAAGGATGTATGTCCTAACTTTCACCACAGAACGAAACTGGGTAAGATCTTTTTCTTCCAGTGACTTGTTTTTAATTGCCGTTTCAACCCGGTGATATATAAACCTGAATTACCACACAACAAACGCATATTTCAACAAGTATGCATATAGATAAACATTACGCACAATATGACCGAAACCAAGAATTAATCAAAATCCCAGCCAACATGATATCCGGGTATACGCGCTCAGTCCCAATTTCGGATGGTTTTGTTTTTGTTCCGTGGATGGGCGGGCGAAATAAAAGAAAGGAAACGGTATCAACGCTATTCAACTGCAAGGCCTTCTCACACCAACTGCGTCATTGGCCTTCCTTAAATATCGATAATTCAACACCCTCAGCAGGATGAGATTCCGAAACAGCACAGGTGATACTGAAGGTGGCATTTTAAATAATTCAGAACAAACTTATGATCATAGTACGATAAAATATTAATTAAAGGTCATGAGACAGGCAACGAAAATGAGCCTTTCTTCATTCAGAAGTTGCAGAGTGAACCGCTGAATGAAAGTCTGTTGGAATTGTGTTTGTATTTATTACCTTTTTTTTTTTTTAGATATAGCCTTCCAACGTTTGATGAAAATGCAGATCTGATGACGTGGGCAGTTCCACAGTGTTGGTATTTCTTACCTATGTATTTATTGTCCATTAATTACTTAATTAGTTGGTTCACATTGGTAAGTGATATCAATATTTTTACAGAAGAAAATGTAAGCTTCCAAAATAAAACACTCGGGGCTTATAAAGGTTCTCAAAAGTCCTTGAAATAAAGGTTACTTCAGCAGACGATAACATACATAGGAGTCCATCTCTCAACGTCACAAAATTTGCATACTTAGTCAATGTTTATAGATGATGCAGGTGTCATGATTTGGTGTGAGACAGAAATTTGCCTGTAAAATTGTCAATATTTCATGGAATTTTACGCTATTTTCAACGTTTTCAATTACTTAGACAGCCAATATTCCAAAACGTCATTTTCATGTCACACAACCTTTTAAATAAAATGTAGCTGAGAACTTTATATGAAAACAAAATGCACAAAAAGGAAACGCCGTGTCTACAGGTTTCTAACTATGTGTAATTTGTAATAGAAGTTTACAGTTTTACACTGAATTAAAGTGATTACGTGTGTGCTGAAAACCAGAAGCATAAAATTATGTTTGATTTTAATTTTTCTTTATTTTTAAATGTACACGCGAGGTTGTACATGAACGGACTATGTCTTTCAATGAAGGAAAATAACAGTAACTACTTTGAAAAGCAACGGGATTGGCATAAAAATAGTAAAGAACAGAAGTCATATAAACTTGAAATTAATGGCTCTTACAATAAGCGCCTACATAATGAATATGCAACAGTGTAGATCTCACTAGTGTATCAAAAACATACTACTCATGTAATCGCTCCTTGGTCGGTATCGGGAATTGTAGTATTTGGTGCAAGGAAGCACTGTACTTATAAATAATCTACGAACTGATCACAACGTTGCCGCGTCAGTGATCCTGAGTTGTTTTGACTAACTGAATATTCAATACCAGTGTACGTCCCGTTGGCTTGTTAAAAGAAGCACAAAGCACATGGTTGATTTGAATAAAAACTGTCAACCACTACATTATCGTATTTCACACTTTTTGTCGTTATGCTGGAAGAATTTGAAATCATATGGCAGAATTAACCAACTGAAACCTATTTAGATTTTCTGAATGGTGCAATTAAAAGCTTTACTAAATGTTTGGAGATCAATTTTCGATGTTTTTCCTTTTTCCTATGCACACAATCACATTAAGTGAGGGCGTTCAGGTTCTGTTCCCATCATGTAGGTCACATTATTCTTTTCACTGTGAAGTGTTTAGGAATTGAACTTTCAGTAAAAGATACAACAGGTAAGGAATCGTCCGCATCTCGGTTAATGCGAAAGTCGAAAAGTGATTTCTGTGTTTATGCACCCCCATATACCCCCCTCCCCCACAACCCCCCCCCCCCCACATCAAACACCGTTCTCCACCTCGAGACACCATTCATCGTCATCACAATCATCGTAATCATAACATGTTGCTAATTTTCATTTCACCGATTTGGTAATTGAGGCTTTTGAGAACAACCGTTTTGGGCTCTGGTATGTAATTTGATTTGTCCAAGTGAGGCATTTGACGCTCATAATCATGATATTTTAGGTAATAAATTAGAACACTATGGGATCAGGGGCGTTGCTCTGCAGTGGCATAAGAGTTATCTTGCTGACAGACAACCAATTTGTTTTCATTAATAATGTAAATTCTGACACAGCATATTACTTCTGGTGTCCTCGAGGGGTTGATGCTTGCAAGGACCACTCTCTACTCAATACTTAGGCTGTGTAAATGTTCTTAATTTGAACCAAAGTCTGCGACACCTTGTCCACTCATACCGACATGTTGAAGATTCTAGAACAGTTACGCATTAAAGAAATACCTTAATGTATTTCATTATAAATTATAACTGATAAATTTGTTTATTGTGTGTTCATTTTGCCTTTTTTGTTTCAGTCTTTATTTTCTATGTATTTATTTTCTATCTGAAGTTTCTTTTGTGTTTGTTTGTTTGTTTGTTTTGTATGTGGGTGTCCGGGTGACAAGTCAACATGAAAAAGATCTCGTGAGTTTCTTGTTGTCACTCCACCATCTCTTTCATGTTTAACAATTATACTAAATATTGTTTAGCACTTTTAAAGGAGATTGCAAGAAAGTCAGTTGAACAGATGCATTAACTAGTCCCCATCTCGTCGAAAGACCGCGCCCTCCTACCCCCAACACCACCCATCCCATCGGCAGCGTTTTTTTTTTGGGGGGGGGGGAGTCGCAAGAGTGAAAGCGCTCATTCGGAGACCGGAAAGGCAACTTCCTAGGATCTACACATAGCGGACGTTAATCGTTCAATTCAAACTTTTCTGGTTCGCTCCAGACAACTTGCGGTGGCGCTCCGCTTAAATAGCCTCCTCGACAATTTTAGGTATCATGTGAGTGATGACAGGCGGCGCTTGCTCCTCTGCCACCCCGGGGAGGATGCATCCACGCACCGCCACTTGGACCGTGTTAGTTAATACACAACAGCGGTTATGACCAATTTTCTCTTTCTTTTGCAATTGCAAATGAATAACTTTGCTCTTTTTGTATATTGTAATCATTTTATTATAAGCTCATTCATAAAATAGAAAGTGGTGACATTTGTGATTAAAGACGTACAATTTAGCTTCCTTTTTTTGGGGGGGGGGGGAGTCGGGGATATTTTACTTACTGTCAGAAATTAAGTTATGTTTGTGGATCGTTTGTAGGTCATGTATTTGTGTCATTTACTGCACGTTATCATAAAGTGAACAACGCACACAATGTTAATTGAGTTAAACATGTTACCTCAGTAAGGATGGTGCAGAGGATGGCCTATACCCTGATGGCCCGAAATCATCGATATCACATACACAAACAAGGTGTCTCGTACATGTGACCTAAAGCATTTCCTGATCCAGCCATCTGTCGATACTTGGATAGGGGCCATGAACACAGTGGCTGCGCCAAAGGGGGGTGGACCAACAGTCAGAACATTTGCTTCCACTCCCCCCCCCCCCCCCTCCTCCCTCTTACTTAGCTGAGGTATGGTAGTCTGCGAGGTAGACTGTATGTATCTGTTTCCTGTTTGTGTGCATATTTCATTCACCTTTGTTTTAACAAGCTATGAGAATTATTTTTTTTTAGGCAGAGACAGGCTAAAACCTCAGAGCTCAAAAGGATGTGATCCCTTGACTTCCACTGGACTTTGCGACTCCTCCCTATTAGGGACCCTAAAGCGGACCGCTGGACCCAACTCGCTAAAGCTCGTGCTACCCGCTCGATTTTGCAAAAACAGTTTCCACCAAACAGTTTCTTTTGCCTCCATTTGAGCATCCCCCATACAATTCTAAAAGTCGTCGTGCTGCCATTGCAAGCACATCGCATTGTTTCTGTGCGTGATAAGTTTATAGGACGACAAACAAGTAGTCCATGCACACATCTTATTCATCTAAGCATTGGTGAACATTTTATGCAAAATAGTTATTTTTGGTCCAGCATCTTTCATACCATGAAAGAGAACTAATTAGCTTTGATACGTATACAGCGGGAACCACACGCACAGCGCTTGATCATTAAGTGATTCCACAACGATTGGGAGAATATAGTTGCAAAGTTAACTATAAGTTACCTTTACGTGTTAAACACTTTTTTTTTCGGCACTAACAAGCACTCTGCTTAAAGAGTACAGGGACAGCTTTGATGTGTTTGATATGAATTTTCATATATCTATATACGAAAGAGTACTTATATATCGTAATACGAAAGAGTACTTATAAAAGAGTACTGTATATATACACCTGCTGGGAAGGAGTTAGGGGACAGAGGGAGAAGTACACAATATTGAAAGAATTACAGTCAAAAGAACCGTTAATAATTTGATGTCGGTGCCTCGTGGGGTTACTGAGATGTCAGAAACTATGTGTTTGCATGATAATCAACGGGGGGGGGGGTTGCATGGTTTATTCCCCGGCAGGGACTGAGTGGTTGGCATTACCTTCCCCGTGGTTACTATTGATCTGAGGGAGGCTTGTTGTTTCAGGGCAAGGACAGGAGGAACTGCAAACTCAGGGGAATCAACAGATTTAAGATCGCACAAGAGAGACTTGGTGTTTGAAAAGATAGATGCCTTACGGAAGGTGGGAAGCAGCAAAAGTTATCCGGCGTTGTTTTCTGGTTGTGTTTGTAGCAAAGGAGTTGTTCAGATGAGAATGATTTTATTTTTTTTAATGTTGTGATTGATGAGAAGGGGATATACCGTAGCCTTTGCTGAGAAACTGTAGTTTGAGTTTGAGTCAATATATAGATATAGTCTATGTTTGCATGCTGGCCGTAAAATGTTATCAGTTTCGTGTGCGAGCACATGGAGATAAGTTAGCACTGGTACGATACCTTCGTACACATGCGGGTGTCATCGCTGTGTAGTCACTCGCACGAATGAACAAAAACAGAAAGTGTATGCTTCGGTTACGTCAACGACTACCTGCAAATCATGGCACACAGATCCAAAATTCAAATTAAATACCGTAACTATACTATCCCTTTGCTGACGCGTTCAACGTTTCAAACATGTCAACTCTATGCTGGCTACAACCTTCGGCGACTGAGTTAGTTAGGTCCATGTAAAATCATAACAATGTGACAGCCTGCATGTCACTTTTCCTCGTCCGATGTATGTCTGCGACGTAAATTTGCTTCTCGGGTAATAAATTGTCCCTCCTTTGGCGTAGTGAAATTGTCACTGCATAACGACGAATGCCTGTATGGTGACAGTTGTTTTTTTTTTTTCTTTATTTTGCGGATGTATTTATATGGTATTCGGTGTAAATCTTACTTGTCTGTAGGATATTTATTAATAATTATCAGGGCCTATACGTAATAATTACAATAATAATTGACAACTACTAAAATAATAACTTGTATAACAACCCAATTTGCATTGCGTTTAAAAGGAAGAAAAAAATACATTCTAAAATGCATTCGTCACTGAACGAGATAACAAGTTCGTTTAACTTGGAAACCCCTATTTTTACATTCGCCACTCCGCCGGAAAGAGAGACGAAATAACATTTAACAAAACTAAAGTTTACATGAGAATTATTTATGGCGACGTTTGAATGCTCATCATTTCAAGTTGCCATTAATGATGTAAAAAATAAAAAAAACATGAAACCATATATCAAATAAGAGTCTTTCATTAATCAGTTTCTACAGGGAAGAGAGATAGCCTAAGGTTATATTGCCTATTGTACAAGCAAATATCACGGTCTAACAAAAGCTTCTCTGTTCCTACAAAATTTATGTGTTAATAGTGGTGTGCATAAGGACATATGCATCAACTACACATCTTTACACTTCCAGTGTGTCAAAACAAAATATTAAATAGCCGTACCAACATGTACCACAGGAATAGCGTTTACTACTTAACCAAAGTTTTTCAAATTTGCGAAAACGTTCCATGTTTCCCTATGGGTTTTTATACTGGAATGAGATGTAAAATGTCTTTGCAATTTTTTTTTCTTGTTGTTAAGCTGAGGTAACCAAAGTTAATGTAACCAAAGTTTGTTGTTACACATACGTTGATACTGAAGTAGTTTGCCTCAGTTGTCGATATATGTGCTAATAGACATACGTACCAATTTCGCGTAATTGTTGCCGTTGTACAATACCACAAATAAAATCAACGTGCATTTTTATGTCATACAAGAGCGTATGGAGATTTCTAAAGAATTTAACTTACCTCTATGTAACCGGCGTTGTTGAAAGACGACAAGGTACAGGAACAGAAGGCAAGCAAAACCACAAAACGAGAAGGAAAGCTTTTTCCAGAAATTCCATGGTATATCCATTGGAAATATAATAATTGATATGAAAGACCGACCTGAGTGTGCTGGTTGTAAACAGTAATCGCAAAGTATCTAAATGTAGATCCAGATCTGGAAATGAAAGAGATTTGCTCCAGTTGAAAAGGTTGAGGACGATCAACAATTAATTATCTTGCTTGTACAATCTGTTTTTCATTGGGGTGAGTGGGTGTTTGTTTTGAATAGACTGAGTTGATGAAACATTCTGTATTGTCCATTGACCTGTGACACAAGTAGCTACTGTCGTCAGTACTGGTGTTCTCCCTTCTTTGTCTGCCAAAAACTCAGACAATCTAGACTATATAATGTAATATATATATATGGTGTAACGAGGCAACAATATGTTTGCCGTCGTATGCTTTTATTTAGTGTAGTTTTTACATGTGTTGCCACTGCGCTGTGATTCGTTCTTATAAATGCTGTTTAACCGAAACTTAAATCATGGTTACTTTTGCAAGGGTTATTTATTTATTTATTTTTTTGTTGATCGCTCGTTAGTGTGTAACTGAAGCTATGCTGCTACTCGTAGGTCCGGGTGGGTTCCCAGGGACCGTGCATGGTTATTAAGGGGGCTAGTATCAGGTGCTTAGTAACACAAAAATAGTTAATTTTATTAGCTAAACTGTGTCGGTAATTAGAGGTTTTCATTGACTGTCAATGTAATAATTGGAATAACTTAAAGGCTATAATGCATCACCCCAGACAGTTTCAATTCTCCCAACCACCTACCTCTAGTCCCTCCCTCAGCCCGTCTTACATTCCTCCACATGTGTAATCAAAACAATGGATCCCTGTGTTCGCTGTGTAATACAAGCTGCTCTGCATCTTTCAAATTTGCTAGTGATCTAAGAGTACTGTAACTTAGAACCAGTTGAGAATTTCCCTTTCAGGGAGGTAAAAATATAGCTTAGGGTGATGCAATACAGCCTTTAAGAATCAGTGCGGGAGCTCTAGTACATAAAGCCGTTTCGCTAGGGCTAGAGACTTAACAATAATAATACTTTGGTATCGAGAGTGAATGTTGCACACCATCGGCACACTGTATAGTGGCTGGCTGTTTGTAGTAAGTCGGGGGGGGGGGGGCATTTCTCGCACTTAAAATTTCTTGAAAGGTTTGAGTGGGCGTAACTCGAATATAGAATGTCAGTACGGCGCTACTCGGAGGTCAAAGGTCATAGAGGCGCAGCGGCGCAAGGTCACAGAGGCGCAAGTCAATTTGCGTCGCCCAGATTTATAGCGGCGCTTATTCCTGCGCGCCGTCGATTATGGATGTATTTTGTAACATTGTAAATAAACTGATATAAATACAGAGAGCCTGTCTTCATATATGGTGTTCCAGCTTCAATCCATACCCCTCCCCTGTCTTTTGGTCCCAAACCTGAGGAATATCCTCCCCCTCCTATCCCCTATCCCTGTTCGACAGAGGAACAAATACATCAGTACAATATACATCAGTAATGATGTATGCATATATATAGAGAGAGAGAATAAAAACGCAAAAAGACGTGACTAGAAAGAAACTGAACTTCTGTTACTCCAAGATTTTATTAAGAAACAAACGTTTCGGTCGTTCGACCTTCTTCAGTGTTGAGCTTGATGTACAATGAGTGTAGAAGCAAAAATGTCAGAAAATTATTGAACTTGAACTTGAACAAAATAAAGACAGATTACAAGAGGAAAAGAAGACAATGAGCTAAAGTTACAAAAGGCAAGGAAGATTAAGAGCTAAAGTTGATGCGATTTTGAGAGTGTAGTTCATTTCTTTTGTTGAGGCCAAAGGGTTTAAGGGTTTGTAATTGTGCTGTCCAGTAGATTTCACGTCTGAGGAGATTCCTATTGGCATTGTTAGTATTCTGGATTTGGTCGAATGGGGTAAAAACAAAATCGGATAAGCTGTGAGGGGAACTGTTGAAGTGAATAGCCACTTCACATGTCTTTTTGTTAGTGAGCATAGCAGATTTGTGATTTCGGAAACGGACTTTGAATGCAGTAGAGGTTGAGCCCGTATATTGCATGTTACATTTATGACAAGTAACTAGGTAAATATATATATATTTATATATATTTATATAAATATATGCATAATTGAAAGTTCCACCTGTTGGAAACATACAAACAAAGATAGAACAAATAGAGGTAATGCCTTTGGTTCCAACGTAGTATATTATGTACAACAAATTACACAAGTTTTCGGAACGAGGGTGCAGACAATCACATGTACTACATGAGAGGTATCACAATTGAAAAAGCCGGGCATGAGTACAATGCCAGAGGGGCTAAGGAGAATGGTGGGATCAGTGATCATGTGATCGCAGACTCTGCATCGCGTTTTGCCGTATTTAAAGTTACCCTGGAACTGGGGGTGGGTGGTTTTTAATTTGCTCTTAACCAGAAGTTGGTGGAGATTAGGGGGTTGTCCTCTAGCAATAACAGGGGGGTTGGCAAAAATTTCTTTGATTTCTTTGTCAAATGACAAGATTGGCCAGTCTTTCCTGTTGAGTTTAAAGAAGGGGTCGATCTGTTCATTATGGGTGAGAACAAAGGGAATACGTTTTGGACCTTGCGTATTATTGTATTGGAGGGGACGGTCTCTGGGAATAGATGAAACTTTTTCGAAAATGTTTTTGATGAATTTGAAGGGGTAATTACAGTTCAAAAAATGGTTAAACAGAGAAATGGCTTGATCGTGGAAGCAATTTGGTTGCGCACATATGCGTTTGTAGCGTAAGAATTGACTGAATACAATCGATTTTTTTACATGAAGGGGGTGGTAGCTGTTGAAATCCAGATAAGTATGATGGTCTGTGGGTTTGGAACACACTGACGTTTGTATTTTGCCATCAACTAACTTAAGAGAAGTGTCAAGAAATGCTATCTGAGAGGAAGAACTTTCAACCGTGAATTTGATAGATGAATGGAAATCATTCAGGTAATTAACAAAAATATTCAAATTATGTGAGTCATGATTCCAAATAAAAAATATATCGTCAATAAAACGTAAATACAAAGTGGGTTTGACGCTTGTGCCAGCGAGAAAACGTTCTTCTAGGTCAGCCATGAAAAGATTGGCTTAAGAGGGGGCCATTTTCGTTCCCATAGCGGTACCTTTGTTTTGGATAAACAACTTATCGTTACACTCAAAAACATTATGTCTCAAAACAAAATCAATAAGGGATGAAACAGAATCGACAACGTTCTCATTTTGGTTCCTTGAAAGAAATTTGCGGCATGTTATATATATATATATACAGAGAGAGAGAGAGAGAGAGAGAGGTGGAGAGAGAGAGAGATCTGGACAGATCTGGACAAAATCTTATCTGGACAGCTTAAAAGTGTCGTCCAGATAAGAATATCTTTGCTCCGTAACTTGACAACTTTCTGCAAAATTTCTAGATAACAAGAAAATATAGCATCAAAAAAACGGAAAATGTTCAATTGTTTAGTTATGTTATTTAAACAATTCAACAATTTTCTGCAAATTGTTTAAATGACAATTGATCATATTTTGTCATTTCAACAAATTGATGCAAAATGTCCAGTTGTTCACTTTTTTTTTAAGTGAGCAATTCAACAATTTTCTGCAAAATGTCCAAATGACAACTTATTGTATATGGTGAAGTCAACAATTTTCTGCAAAATGTTGATTTGATCACTTCTTATGAAGTGAACAACTAAATAATTTTCTGCAGAATGTTAACTTGTTCATATCTTTTTAAATGAACAATTAATCAATTCTCTGCCAATTGTTCAAATGACAATTTATACCATCCTGTAATTTGTATTTCTGGTCTAGGAAGAAAACAAGTGGACATTTTGCAGAAAATTGATAAAATGACAAGATATAATAAGTTGTCATCTAAACGTTTTGCAAAAAAAATGTTCAAATGCTCACTTGGTAAAGAAAGTGAACAAGTTAACATTTTGCAGAAAATTGTTCAATTGCTCACTTAGTAAGAAAGTATATATAAGAACACCTTTAAGTTTACCTTTGAAAATTTGTATTTTCAACATATCATGATGAGCAATTAACTGAAGCACTGTGAGACTTTAGCTGAAAGCTCATTGTAGAAGCGGTATCACTTTTGAATGAATAAATGACTGAAAGAATGATATAAAGTTTGATGGTAAATTGGCACATGTGTACTTACATTTGGGTTTCTATCATATCTTGAGTACTATTCGAGCAATTAATGTAAACCCTTGGTAACTAAGAACCCGGGAATACACATGTTAAGAAAAACTCTGTTTCCCTTTCATATTTTCTGTTTCTGAATGACTTTTTTTGTGATTATTGTACCTTTCCTTAAAGATCTAGCCACTCCCTTCTTAGCTTATCTCACTCATGATTTCGAGCTGCTCTCTGGTTTGACGGTAGCCCTGTGTACGAGTTCTCTCGACAGCCTGGGGGAGGGGCACTCTCTGTTAAGGGGGCATTTCTCCTTCTGCCTACAATAGCATGTCCTTGACTCATTGTTATCCCCCGATGACCTTTTCAATATGCATTTTTATGATTTTGCGTATGTTTTTCATACAACTGTAGCTCAGCTTAAACTTGCTCCTGTTGAAAATTTAACTTAGTGCCTGACCAGGTGAGTAAGTAATTCCCCCCCCCCCCCCTTGCATTTTGATTTTACGTTCCTGGCGGATTAAACCGAATAACCACAAGCAACAATAAGACCTCATGTATGCTGCGTAATATGAGCTACACTGTGTTTTTCGATTTTGCTGTCAGTCGAAGAAAACAACAATTAAGAATTTTGCTTTCCCCCAACCGAAAATATGCTGAGCTTGGGGTGACAAATGATTGTCTTCAAATTTGGAGTGAAATAGAATATTCAGGTTACGACGATGTAGTAAAAAGTCATTTGTCTGAGCAGTTCTTACGTTGGATTTTTAACTCTCTCGTAAATCACAAGTTTGACAACATTTGCAGCAGTAGGGTTATATATGAATTTATCTCTATATGGCATGTTCCATATGAAAATATGTCCGCTCTCATTACTGGACAATGAACTGAAAGACCCTAAAATCAATAATACTGTTGCAGTCGGTGTGAGCACTTTATTTTCACACCTTTCGATTTGTCACGTTTCTGCGCCAGCAGTCGTTCTACCTCATGGGAGGGGACAAGTCAGTCTATTTGCCCAAATTTCTTGATTTATTTAATATGAATTTATTTTTATTAACCTGTTTGAATGAACTACTTCCAACTTCTTTTTTTCAGTACATTCAACCACAAGACTTATGTTAATATCCTGTTGAAAATCATACAATATCTCACTTTACACTTTGTTGTGATGAAACAAATAAATGAATTTAATTTAACACATGTGGTTCATTGTTGCGTTTCCGCTGGTCAAGACACGGGACTAGCATAGCCGAATGCGTCGAAATCGATTCGAAACCTCTCGTATAGCATCGTCAGTGTTCTTTCGGGTATCTCCGACAGGTAATCCTGAACTATGCTGGCCCGAGAGCTGTTCGTTGGGTTCGTCGATTCGTGGTTTCGGTAAATTTCGGGATCTACCCGGAAGATATGTCTCAAGGCGTAATCGCGATCTCTCTTGAGGGTTTCCATCCGTCCAATGAAATCGTACTGCACGCTACAAGGGCGGCACATTTCATCGATTGTACGCCAGTGTTCCTCCCCGGGATAATCGAGTGTGTTACCTCTGTCGCCGACGTAGGAGATATATTCGTAAAACGACGTGTTGTAATCTACAATCGCCCCCTGTTGAATTTGATCTGGTTTAATGCCTTTGATCATGGGAATGAACTTCTCCCTGAACTGTTCGGCGTCTCCTTTGCGTGCGGTCTCCAACTTGTCGCGGTAGGCAGATAACAACCGTGTTATCGGTTCTCGTACGAACAAGATTTTTTTGTAACTGATGAGGCGCTTTGCAGCCTCCGTCGAGTTGAAGTTTTTCAGATTGGGCACCCAATCGGCCGCGTGTTCGTGAATTTGAAGATGGGCGATCTCTTCAGTTTGGTCTAGCAAACCCAACAGCTGCAATATAGTCCTCTTAAAGTTCGTGCAGGCCACTTTCGGGACATAACAAAATAAGACTTTGAATTTATCAAGGACGAAAACATGGCGGAGACTATCGACAAACGATTGATCGATTGATCGCACCGATCGATTATTCACTTCGCTGCAAACGTGAGCGGCTTTCTTCAGACGATGAGCTTGAATTATTTCCTGGCATTTGTCGTCGCAATCTTCCTATGAACGAAAGTGTAGGATACAACACAGTCGAATAAAAACTATTTAAAGAGCGTGTGATATGAAAATAACATCTTGTGTTTGGCTGTGTATTTTAAATTTTGCAAACAAAACTGTTTTGCACTTGCGCCATGAATAAACATTAACATAGTATATGCAAATTGCAAGACTCACATGATAATGGCTTATGTTAGTTTTTCCTTTTTTTAAAAAAAAAGTACTCATGTCAAGGACTCGTGAACATTTCATATGCTCTGGGGGTTTGATTTTGGAAGTAAATGTTGCTCTATTTAAAAATATTGATATTACTCGTCAACTGTGTGACTGTAAGGAAAGGTATTAAGAAACAATATATGTGTGGCTAACAAAAGAAATACTGACACTGTGCAGCCTACCACGGACAGTTTTCTATAGGAAGCCAGTTTTTTTTTTTTTTACAAATGCCTTCACACGTTGAAAAGGCTTATCTTAAGACCCGCAAACCATATATAGATTTAAAAACAGATCTAAGAGATTTTTGTTGTCGAAGCTCATTCTTTCAGCTTCTGAGTAAATAAGCCAGCAGTTTATTTACTTTATTTTTTAAGTTGCAAGACAAAACCTTAAGTGGGCTCATTGAGATGATACACAAAATTCATGATATTTTGCCACACCTGTTGAGTGATTCTCATATGCACATGTTAAATGGTCAACCTAAGAAGATGTGAACATGTGACCCACAGATGAAGCAACGATGATAGGACAAGTAACGCTGATTGAAATCACTTATGCTGCAAATCTGTGCCGACCAGATGCTTTCCACCATACCGTATTCGTCGCATACATCTGCACATAAATAACTGAAATTTCGCACATTTTTCAGTCACAGGTAGGAAAAGATACATGACTAATGAAAGTAATGAGAAGTATTGGCATGCAACGGTTTCCTTCATACGAGGGACAAAATAAAAGATATCAACTCAATGAGTCTGTCCCTTTAAAAACAAATGAGTTGAGTCAGTCCCTTTAAAAAGAAAAAAAACGAGACACGTATAGCACAGTCTCAAAATGGACCAATAGTGTGCTTCCTAAACCTATACGTGAATATATACATGATGCTTTGCTCATTTCCTTGAATTATTTCTTTACATGGCTCATTTGAAGGAACGCTCTACATATTACCTTTGTGTCTGAAGTCTTTTTCACAACTGCAGTGTATTCGAAATCACCTGGTTAATTACGTCATGTGACCCGTTCTCTAACATTCTCGCTCACTAGAAAGTCTTAATGAATGACATTTCGCGGAACTGGGCTGGCTCTTTGTTGAACAATGCAAAATGAGGCTTTCCCTTTCCCATTAAAGGCAGATAGGTGGATACTTTGATCTACGGTCTCCTTGAATTTTTTCAGGTATTACACAGGGTATTTAAAAACAAACAATATCGAAGAAAGGCCGTTATTTCCCACGTCTTAAACACAGTGTTTACTTTGCAAGTGGTAATTCAATTTGATATTTTTCAATCGATCTTTGCAGATGACAAAATACTAAGCTTTCTGTAACACTAAAATCACAACGTTTGATTGGCACAATCACCTGTAAACAACAATTCAGGATAAATCGGTTTTACTGTGCATTTTGTATTTTCTGCATATAAGCCTAAAAACATACGAGTACGGGCAGTTGAAACTAAGAAGTTTCATTTCGCATGGTCCAAACATATACGTGTACATAGGACCGCATGTGATTCGTCCTAGGTTTGACGAGTACATGACTCACTTAGGAAATTTAGAGGCACAATACTGATACCAATGGATAGGAGTATTTTTTTATGTTTTGGCAAATACTTAATTCCATGATTATAATTCTTTGATAGTTTCTAAATATTGAAATATTATGCTTGAAAAATAAAATCACCGCTTTTAGTTCATTTATATTCAAAAGCCCATGACGTCACGAAACAAACTGTAAGAGAGGGTCGGATAGAAGCTCTTTTTGGGTGGTTGCCGAACGACTGACTGTAACTGTTGTCGTTCCAAATGTTTCGTACATGCTGACAACCTTTCTAACATGAGGACACTTACAGCCGCCATGGAAATGAAATTTTGTAAGGACTTAGATGATTTATATGTATAATCGATTCGTGTTATGAACCATCTATTGAAAACTGTGGAAAAAGTTGGATCGTATGTGCAAAAGAAATATTTAAAGGAGGACAGGGAGTTGTGAAATGCATCTTTTTGCTCTTTTTTCCTCCAAATCGAGTAGAGGCATACCCATTGAACAGACTTGTGGTAAAAAATGATCTGCACAAGACACATTCTGTTAGAGAACGCCCCAGTATAGAGAGAGAAAAAAAAACGTTAATTTTTTAAATTTCTCTCATGTTGTGGCCAGCAAGATAATATTCATTAGTAAGTGTTTTATGCCTCTTTCTATCTTTGCAGCAGGAATGTTTTTTGCTTGAAGGTTATCAATGTCTACCCGCAGAGTCCAGGTAAACATTGATAAACTTCGACTTAACAACGTCGTTCCATGTAAGTACATAGCCTACGTTGTCTTTTTTTTTTTTTGGGGGGGGGGGTCATTGCATGAAGTCATGCAGTCTAGTAAAATTATTCCGTTTGTATGAAATCTTACCGATTCTTTCATGTCGTAACGTTTTACGAACGAATCCCCTGCTTCTGCTAGCCGTCGTTCTCGGTCAACAGTCGTAAAGTCTGTCTTGCGATCTACCGAACGGACTTTAACAAATACGAAAAAAAAAAAAAAAACAAGAAATGAAACTCATCTAATCCTACCGCAATTGAGTTACAGTTTCTCGCAATTGTGAGAGATGACGGACAGTGGCGTGTGCAATGGGAGGAGCGGAAAGAAGGGAGGGCCCCATCTGCTAAATAGCCAGTCTACTCTGGGGACTTTGCGTAATCAAGGGTAAATGATCCAGCAGAGGGACTTAAAATGAATGAAAATGTCGAATATTGCAACAGAACTGTAAGTTGTGTAAAAATGGAAATGTTCTACCATTCTACACAGTAAAAAACTAGTCACAGATTGCACCATTTTGCATCTCACTATTAGTTAGTCCAAAGAACTTTCTACATCTTTTTTCCCTTTGAAGTCTAGAGTAGGATAAGGAATATTTTCGTTTTTTCCCTCATATTTGAAAGATTTTTTATGGTTCAATGCCATTTGCAGCGTCTTCAAGAAAGATCCTTTTGACCTCATACCAATCAACATCTTGGTGCCACTGAAAAGACAGAGCAGAGCTATGGGTCGTGATATAAGAAAAAACTTTTTGAAGAAATTCATAGATGCACTGACATAAATTTAACATTAACAACAACGTCAATGTTATGACCGAAATCAGTCACAGTTGCTTGGATTATGCGCTTGTTTTGACGGATATATGTACAGTATTGTTAATTATTACTTCGAATTCACCAGTAATGTCATTAGACCTCTTAGATGCCACATAACAAAAAAGCTATCTATTTACATGGCTCTGATGACATCACAGAAGATCACCCTCCGTGAGGACAAATAAACAGTATACAGGCCTTGTCGCAAGTGTAGACCCCCTTGCATATGATATCACAGTGATGTAGTGAAGCGCCCTCCATAAGGATAAGTTACTACTTACATTTAACACTTGCAAGTTGCACCTCTGCCATTCGATCTACTCACGCCTAGCGTTGCTGTATGTACTGCTCGTTTGTTTATCCTAAGAGAGGGACCCTTTATTTTCGTCATGTGACGTCAATGAGAGGGGATCTATATATATCGAATGGCAAGGATTCAACGTACGTGTTAAATTTCACGTGTTTAAATTTTAGAAATCACTGTATCACCGTGACGTCACATGCAAAGGCTCTATATTAAAAAGAAAATCTATTAGACCATTATGTATCACAGTCAATCATAGATAGAATGTATTTTGGTTTGTTTTTTCTTATTGCTGACGTGAGAGCAAAAACCAGTTAGCAGGTATGATTAAAAGTTTTAAAGTTCAGTTCGAGATATCTTGAATTGAAGTTAAGATATCTGAATTATAATTTAAGATATCTAAAATTCAATTTTAGATATCTGAAACTGAAACTTATGTATATGAAATTGAATTTTAGATATCTGTAAATAGCATTTTAGATATCTAACATTCTTTGATATTTCAAGATATCTCAAATTATTTCAATATATCTTCAAATATTACTAGATATCTGTAATAAATTTAAGATACCTGAAATTCAATTTGAGATATCTGAAATTAATAAGAAATATCTGAAATTCCTGAATAAATGTTAAAATGGCTTTCCATACGTCCGAAGTACGCTTCCGACATAAAGTTGTCTGTCAGACAATAAATTGTACCTTCTTTCGCGTAGTGAAAATTGTCAACAGTGCATAATTACATACAAGAGTTTATGGGGAATTGCAAAAGCATATACTTACAGCTATTGTTATGTATCCGGCGTGGTGAGAAGACGACAAGGTACATGGACAGAATGCAAGCAAAGCCACAAAACGAGAAGGACAGCTTTTTCCAGAAGTTGCATGGTATATCCATTTTGATGGAAGGAACTAATTGATAGACCAACCTGAGTATGCTGGTTGTAAACAGTCAGCCCAAATGATGGAGCACTATAATCAAATCATGCATCACCATTAAATAATGGCTCATTGTGATAGATTCTGTCAAAGGAATGTATAGTCACTAAAAATGTGGGACTGATAAAGGAAGAACAGATGAGGCCTTTTCTTATTTCTGATATAATATTATACGATCTAAATGGAGATCCAGATTTGGAATGAAAGAGATTTGCCCCGGATGAAAAGGTTGAGAGCGATCAACAATTACTTAAAGATTGTTTATATAATCTGTTTTCCCTTGTGGTATGTCCTTTGACTAGATTGAGAGGAATAAATATTCTGTTTGTCTATTGACATGTGACAAAAGCAGCTACTATCGTACTGTTGTTTTACCTTTTTCTGCCAAAAAGTCAGACAATTCAGGAGGAAAGTAATGATCTCAGAATAAAATTGTAAATTGTTAGCTACATAAAACACAAACACACACAGCTTTGTTTTCCATTCATTCCGAGGACATTGTGCTTTCTTTTGTTTTTTCTTCCTCAACCCTAACCTTAACAATAGACAGTCTATTGTTAATCTTGAGAGGACAGGAGAACTCTATTGAATTTTCTACAGAAGACCTAAAATCTATTGCTTCGGTCCTCGATCCCACTCGAAAACAAGGGCACACGCACACACACACACATTATAAGAGTTCGGTTGACACCTCCGAGGCAGTGCTATTATATTTGTTTTGATGTAGATCTTAAAGAACTCCGGCATACCCTTGGAAGAAATCAGTTTCCTTTACATATAATTGATAAAATTGGAAAATTGTATTTAGATCACGTTTTAGCGCAAGACAGTCCCCCAAAGGACTCTTCCACCACCACTAGATACTATAAGCTTCCTTACATTGGTGATTATGCTGGTGTGGTTCAGTCAAAAGTGAGAGATTTGATTAAGACATACTGTTCAAATGTTGATATTAAATTGGTTTCGTGTCCTTTAAAGTACGCAATGTGTTTGTTAACAAAGATATAATCCCCCAAAGCCTTAAGTCTCATGTAGTCTACAAATTCACTTGTACAAGTTGTAAAGCTTGTTACATAGGGGAAACCCATAGACGCCTAGCTACAAGAATACATGAGCATCTTTTCACTGATAAAAACTCCCATATTTACAAACACCTTAACAAATCTGCTACTTGCAAAGGCAAAAGTGATCACAACTCTTTCACAATCATTGACTCAGCTCCTACCAAGCTTCAGCTTAAGATTAAAGAAAGCCTTCACATCAGCTGGCAAAACCCTAGTCTTAACAAACAGCGTGAATGCCCCTCATTCACTCTATTTAACTAAGCGTTTTCAGTGCTATATTCTATCTGGCGTATTGTAGACTGTATTACCATTCTTTCTTGTTGTACCTGATGATGCAAGCTGTGCTTGCGAAACATGTCGTATTTTTGGAGTGTTTTTGCCATTAAATATGGTTACTTTTAAAGCAGTGGTATCCTGTTTTTTCTCAATATATATATATGCCTTTTTTAAAGACACGGTGATGTAGGTTCATGAGCGTAACACATTCATGCATTCAGAATAAATTGACTACAAATAGAGTTATAAATTTAAAATGAATCGGAAGACTTACTTTATGAGGGTGTAGCCAACAGTCGTCTGCCTACTAATCAGGTCATACGTTGAATTTTTAACTCCCCCGTATAATCACAAGTTCGACAACATCTGCAGCATTCAGTAGGGCTATGTATAAATTTATCTAACTATGAATGCTCCATATTTAAATAGATCTGCTCTTATTACTGTGCAATGAACTGAAAACCCCCCCAAAATCAATATTTTGCAGTCTGTGTCAGTTAGCACGTTATTTTCACACGTTTCATTTTGTCATGTTTCTGCATCAGCAGTCAACCTTTCGCTGCTCGTAGTGACTGATCTCATTCGGCGGCCGATAGCTGTGAGTGACATTTTGCATTACGCCTGTCCGGGCAGTTTCGTATCTTTGATGAAGCCACTCAAATGTTTGATGGCAAAACACTCTTTTTTTTTTTTTTCTTACCGTCAACCGTTGTACCTTACTGGTCACGATTACTTTGTTTTAGAGACATGAAAAATTGATTGATGTATAGTCACAAGAAAACTGTCCCGCAGCGATAGTGATACGTATGACAACCAAAGCACTGGCACGTCTCACGATCTCAGTGTATCAAACTAGCATTATGTAGTTATCTTTGGCGAGATGGGTTACGGCGCTTACGTATGTTAAATCCCTAAACAAATGGTATGACATGCAAGTCCCAGCTCCGTAAGAGGTGCTGCCCGATTTCCCCTCAAATATCACAAAATGTAACCAGGGAATAGCCCCTTTTCTTCATTTACGTCTGAAACTGGGTATATACGAAAATGTCCTCACAAAATTCGGGGAGTCAAATCCATCGATATGTGAGGGGGGTGGGGTAACAGCCGGTAGATATACTAACTTTGCTAATTTTATCCCCCATTGACTTTGCACGAGGAACATTCAAAAGAAAAAAAATATTTTCTTCGTTCATTCTTAAAGGTACCTTTCTGTGGACTTAAATAAATTGTTAACTGAAATTCACCGGGCCCATTACGCTTTCTCATACTCAGTTGTGCTTCGTCGACTTTGATCGGAAAAAAAGGAAAATCAATGCAAAAAAAAAAAAAAATCATTTATTTATTCATTTAGAGGCATGTATGGAAATGTTCACTATATAATTTGAAATGAAATTAAAAAGTGAAAAAAATTTGTTTAGTAGAATATATAGAAAAATAAACTGAAAAATACGGATCACTCATTGCTATTTCAGTCTCAGTTTTGGTTTCGATGGAATCGTAACTTTTCAACAATTCGGTGTATGTGTGTATGTATGTGTGTGTATATCTATTGTTGTATAGAGATGGTCATTCTTCCCCACCGTACGCAAAAGGTCATACAAAGTTCAGTCTTCCGGTGTTTACCCCAGATTTATTTAACTTTTTCTTTATTTCCCTCAGACAGTCAGATTAGACAATACAATACATTGAAAATAGTAAACTTAGACCCTGTTCTCAGAAAGGTTGTGCAATCCTTTCGTGATTGGGTAGATCACGGATGGCAACCGCCCCACCCAATTACGTAGGTCAACCATTTGACCTGTGATTGGCCAGTGTCAGCAGTGTATCCAGTGATCCTTAGCAGTTCAGCGTGGCTCGATCCATCGACCTCGCCATGCCGCTGACACTGGCTCTCTGGACATCAAACCTTACACGTCGTGCTTTCTCCTGTATCGTGTAGGCCTGTGTCATCGTATCTCTTCTTTGTCAACGTCATGTAACGTTCTTTCAATTTTAATCATCATCGTCAATTTAATTCTCGTTAATCTATGTGCCAGTCCAATCAGTAATAAATGGAACTCTAATCGCCAAATCTTTGTTCTGACGTCTCTCTCGTTGTGTTACTCGGTGAAACATCCGTCGCTGGGGCAGTCATTCCACGACTGTGAACCCCTAAAACCCCCAATATTCTACACTATGTTTGTGACGCCTACCTTGTAAACACGGTATCTCAAGAAGGGAAGCATTTACAGATCTCATATCTGGTATATGTGGGTGGACCATTTGGTATGTGGGTGGACCATATTGAGTACAAGGAGCCTATTGTTTTTGGTAGAGGTCAAGGGTCATTTCGGTTCCACAGGAGTCAAATAGGAAAAACCTTGTGAACACGATATGCCAAGAAGGGACTAACACAGATCTCATATTTGGTTTGTTGGTCAGCCTTAATGTGGTAAATCGACATATGAAATACGACACCTATCCATGCATTCATTCATAAATATCGCGTTTACAAAGCTTACAGAGTTTGACCTATGTTGACCTCACATGACTTTCGATTCGCACACATACCAATCTGCTTTTCATTCTCAACGTGGTGCACCTACCAATCAAATCTGTAGAAATTTCACTTCGATGGTTTAACATATTACACTTTAGTCCGAGATTTACAACCTCTTCAGTATCGGGACAGCTGAACATTTCCTTGCCTACCTTCCTGTAGTAATCCCCACTAGTATTCGAGCCGTAACCATCAAAGGCTGCCGTTGCATGGGGCATTTAATGTAGGCCATACAAGAGTTTCGTGCATTGTAATACATGTCCCATGTTACTCTACCATAGAGTAAAATAAAATCAAAATCACCAACTACCCCCGATCATGACATTGTTACTCCTTTAACAGTCTAGTTTTAATTTTCAGGTATTGGTTTTCCACTACCACTAACATTTCACTCTCGGCCGGAAACGCACTGTTTAGGGCAGCTCTATTAACAAAATCATATATTTCTTCCGCAGGAGCTTACCACTTGTGAATTCCATAATAACGTGCAAATTGATGTTAGTACATCAGATGCTGACTTGAAGTACATTCTCTCTTCACTTTCTGCTACTGTTATCTCACTCAACCTACCCCGGCAGTGTCGGCAGTAAAGTTCTCTTCTAGCTACGCGATCTACGTGAGCCTCATGAAACCACTCTTTGCATACTGCGCATCGGTGCACTTCAGTCATCAGGTCCTCTGCATGTGCAACACATCTTGTCTGTCGAGACTAGTCTTCTTCTCCCAGATCGGTCCGACAACAGACCCGTATCCAGGAGGGGGGTTCAGGGGGTTCGAACGACCCCCCCCCCCCCAAGATCTGGAGTTCCGCTCAGCCTATGATAGTAGGCGCACGTTAGCAACATATACAATGAGTTTTAATTTGTTGGTCATAATTGTGGGGTAAAATGTTCCACTTGTGGTAAAATCGAACTCCCTCACTGAAAAAGCTGCATACGGGCCTGGACAATCTTATGCTTTACCAGGGAGTTGCTATTTGACCTAACAGTATCACCTGCCCACTTGATAGATTACTTAGAAGACCTTGCCATACGCTGTGCTCGTTGTTGTAGGATGGATATATAAATACACGTTGTTGCAATGATGAGGTAGACTTTACTTCTGGACGGCGCGAAGAAGTACCGAGTAGCGTGGTGACCCTGCACATTCCCAACGTAGCACAATTTACATATAAGAATAAAAATTTCGTAAGTAATGTAACGTGCAACACATAAAGGTAAATAGTGAACGATACAAACATTCTCCAATCAGGACTTGCAATCGTAATCTTGTACCAACGATCACAAACGTACCACGACTGTAACACCCGCACCAACCAACTCACACGGGCCTATGCAGGGGTAACTACAAGTTCGGCTGGTCCGAACTAAACCACGACAAGAATTCCACCCTAACCCCGTCTACTTTGCTGATATCAAAGAGCAAGAAACAAACTACATACCGGCATCTTCGTGCATCAGAAGGAAAATTCGTAACGGTGAAATGAGTGAAACTTTGCATCTGCTAACATAAATTGTGGAAGCTCTCGACGATCATGCGGTAACATATGGAACGCGGAAAGCGTCAACGTGCGGGGCTGTCAACCCAGAAGTCGTCGTTGATTCAGAAGCGGTCCATTCATAAATCGCCGTCCATATTCATAACACTATTTAAGTAAATAGTAATAATTGAACGACGTCAGGAAAATCCACCTCGGTTTCGTACTTTTTGGGACTCGTCGGGCGACGGCAGGATTCGAACTCATGATCTCGTTCTCCAGCGCGCACGCCGTAACCATTCGACCACAGCTCTGTTTTTTCACCAACCTAATAGTAGAAGCACCTGGTTCTGCAAGCATTTCTTCATTTGGATGAAGCAGAGACCGGCAGGTCAGCAAACCTCTCGTTACCGTGGGCAACAACCATGTCAGAGGGCCATTTCTACAATAACAACATTTTGGAAGCCTGTTCCATAGACAAAAGTAAATTCACGATGTCACTTGGACTTTCCGCACGAAGCAGAAAATTTTGTTGTCTACGCTTTACCATGTGGACAAACCATTGACCCCCAACCTCCAGTACAGCCCTGCATTTTAGAAAATATTTTTTGAACTTCGTCTTGTCCCTAATCGAAGTGTCTCTGATTTTCCTAATGATGTACTTCTGATACCAATGTCCCGTCCAATTTGCCTAAAGTAGGGAAGATTATACTGCCATGCAATAACTCACTGAGTCTTTCATGAGTAAACTCACGAGCGTCATATTCCAAGAGGCCGGTTTCCTCTGTGAGTATTTTTGTGTGTTCTGTGCTCAGGATGGTGTTAGAACTTCTTTCGTCTCTTCCAATGTGTGGAAAACAATTTGTGAATGACCTAATAAACCAGTGGCCAATAAATTTAATTCCACATCTGCCCAAAACTGATCACGACCCACGTTTTCATGTCCATCTGTTTCTTCGGGTAGTTCGATCTCTGCGATGTCACAGTCAAACGCGTCCTTTTTCAAGTATCGACGTCGATTTTACTACCTCTTGATGGTATCCACAAACTACACAATTGAAGGGGCGGTAAGACTGGAAAAAGTGCTTAGAGAAGTGCAGGAAACAATAAATGATATTCTGTGGTCTTTCATCAGTATTTAAATGCTTATTAATAAGGTCCCCATATGGCATACAAGGGCAATGGAACTTTCAAGGGACTTCTAGAAACGATTAAGCATTTTTAAAAGCACCAAAAATAGGTCATTGTAACTGTTTCCCATGCAAAGTCAATGGGGGTAAAATTAGCAAAGTTAGGATCTCCCTCGGGACCGTGGGCCCCACTTTATGATGGATTTGACTCCCCAAATTTTGTGGGGACACTTACATATGTATACCCCCTTTAAGACCTAATGAAGAAAAGGGACTATTCCCTGGTTACATTTTGTGATATTTGAGGGGAAAGCAGGCACCCCTCACGGAGCTGGGAACTATCATTTTTTCGAACATTTTTTCCCCTGCAAAGTCAATGGGCGTAAATAGCAAAGTTAGTATCTCTCTCGGTCCCATGGGTCCACTTATCTATGGATTTGTGTGGACATTTGCGTATATACCACCCCTCCCCCACCTTAAGACTTAATGAAGAAAAGGGGGTATTCCCTGGTTACGTTTTTTTTTTATATTTCGTGGGAGAGCGGACACCTCTCACGGAGTTGGGAAGAAATTCTGTTTCCAATAGGATTGACTGTCACAAGTTTGGGATTAACCTGTGTAAGTGCTTGAGCCTCAACTTGGAAATTTTAGTTTTCCATTTTTGTTGCGCAGCATGTTGATTACAAAATAAATGAATCTTTGGATGGAAACTGCAAACAATCGGCTGTTGCTGTGTCCTGAAAAGGATCGTTTCTTTTTCGTCTACGTTATCTTGCCCGTTGGTCAGTATGGGGGGGGGGGCGGCTGCCCTTCCCTTTTTAGTAGTTTCTCGCCTGTCTAATGCCTTTATACACTCTCAGAAAAAAAAGTTCGACCTGAATCACTTCATGTTCAGATTTATCCTCAGACTTCTTGAAAATCTTCACCTATGTATCTGCAAAGATTCTCTACTGGTTTTAGAACATTTTTGGTTCATTACTACCACCTCATAAAGGATATTCTTCAACGAGCGTCCGTAATTCGGCAGCAAGCGCCACATTTAGTTTCCTGCATGTGACACTTGTGATTTGTGTGTGTGTGTGTTGGTATGTGTGCTGTATGTATGTGTGGGGTGTGTATATGTGTGTGCTTTGTATTGTAGTACTTTCCGAGGGCGTGGACAAAAGAATGTCAGATCCTCAGAGAGAATTTCTATGGATTTTTGAAGTCCTCAGAAAAAAAGCAAGTTAAAAATCAACGGAGCCCTCACTCCGTGTGTCATATCGACAGTTAGTAATTTCGACACAAAATAGTTCATTTAATAAGCTTAACATTCCATTGATGAAGAGTCCGAGCCATGTTAGTAACTTTTACGTACATGAGTGTTCCATACAGAAGACAACATAGGGCAAGGTCGGACTTCTTTTTAAAGTGTAGGTCATGTCAACTGTATATTACTGTGAGCTGGAGAACTTGGACCAAGGGGGCTTAGAGGATCCGCACAATGACAACGCAGTTTCCACTTCCCTTGTATGATCGAGTAACTGTACCCTTGTATTCAGGGCCTACGAGACGTGGGATTTGGGATGTCTCCGCTCCACTTACATACTGATGCCGTGCAGTGCGCGCAAAGGGCTACGCTCTCAGACTTGATCCCCCCCTGGTGACAACCCTGGACGGGCACCCAATATGTCATATCAATGACGTATATATAATATGGGCTTGTAATCTTTAGACCCTGGCAGCTAACATGCTACTTACGTTCACATTCTTTCCTATAAGTTGTTGTTATTGTTTATTTATGTTTATTTATTTTTCCCCGAAATTTTGCTGAGGACTTTGAAACACTCTTCGTTAGACGTTTATCGATAAATTCCCGTAAGTATATCACCATTTTTTCTAGAATTTTCACTTTTAAAATTGTAGGTGCGATATCCCTATTTTAATTCATGCAGTCTAGCCTACTCGGTTTCCAGCTATCTGGGGGGGGGGGTTGTAAAATCCCAAATTTTCTGTTTTGTTTTTTTTTTGCGCGCCCGCGCGCCAGCTCACAGTAGCGCTCCGCTTAGAAATAGTCCCGCTAGTAAACAAAATTCAGACAAAAAAATAACCTCTCAGATTTATAGGTGCCCGTAGGGTACGCCTATGTTTTCAGCCCCTAGAAATTTGCAAAATACCCAAAGAAAAAAAAATGTAAGAGGTTGGGTAATTCATTATCATTTGTGTATCACCTCAATCCACCTGATATATATTACCATTTTTTATAGATTGATTTTTTTTTCTCTTGAACTGAGGAATTGACGACATGATATCATTATTTCAAGGCTGGGTACTTGCAGTACGCAAGGTAAATTCCGTTTCCGGCCATCTTGGGGGTTTGCCGGAACTTTGAAAAGCCAAACGTTTCTTACCCACTCCGCTCCAGCCACTAGTGGGGCTCTGCTAAGATGGTCCTGCCGTTACCCCCCCCCCCCCCTCCTCGGGACCTGCTTGTATGTAACTCAAAATGTCACGGTCAGGGTTTGAAATGTTACGGAATCACATTCTATGTTCAAAATGATACCAAAATATTCATCAGCTACAGTTATTCAGATAAGTTCATGTTGGATTCCTTTTTTGTTAGGATTCGCTAAATATCAACAGGTAAAACATTTAATTAAATCGATTGTTACCTCGATAGCGGGCACCAGGCTCCATACAGATGAAACACAACTCCTGTTCCCCGTTTCAAATCAAGAGTCAGGAGTCAGGCGATGGAAACGGTGACCTCTAAAACTGGACTGGCAAATCGACACATCGCAAAACTTATAGTTGGTCAATTCTACAGTCACCGGAAATGTAGTTTCAGCCATTTTGCTTCACCAAATATGGAACTATGAAGAGGTTAAGCAAATCGGTATCGGAATTTATATCCGCTCTACTTCAGTTTACATCGCTACTTCTTCATTGTACATCATTACTTCTTCATTATTTATCGCTACTTCGTCATTTTACATGATGGCTACTAGCCTTCTACTTCCTTATATATCGCTACCATAGGATAGTATTATATAGTGTAAGAACTTAGATTGCTACCCGACTTAGACAACAGTTATTGTTTCATGATTTTTTTTTTTTTATTACATTTTGTTTAGGGGAGAGGTTCGTGATCTATTGATTGGTTGTTCTTAAATTTGTCTATTTCTTTCCTTTTCTTTCGTGCTTTTATCTCCCACGATCACTTTTTTATTTTCCTTTCTTCTTTTAATGTCGTTTTTGTCATCTTGTTGTACATTGTTCTGAATATGGAAATAAATCAACTTGCACCCGCTATTCGTTTTGTCCTCTTGGCGTTCCATAGACATTAAGTGAGGCCATGTTGGGACACCCAAAAACTGCACCATTGTCTTGTTAATACAGATCAGTGTATCAATACATACTTACGCAGTTCATACACGGTTCTACTTTGGTTTACTTCGTGTTTGTGTTGTCAACTTGGCGAAAGCGGATGGTGGTACAGAATTAGTATGGTATAGGGACATAGGCTATTGTTATCTGGCACGTCAGCGCCAGACTTAGACACTAACACGTACATGTCAGATTCGGAGCAACTATATTCTTTATCGGAAGCATCTCTGTGCATAGATAAAATCCAACCTTCTTCACATAATGCCCAGTTTGATTCTAACTTCCTTGTGCAGCTGTTGTTGTACTTAACGGCCAGACAACTTGGATAAATCATGCTGTTCGTTGTCCTGGCTGGTATCAGCTGACTTTGTGTAAACATCGGTATATTTGTAGTGCAACTAGTCACTAACTGTTAGTGCAGGTGCACAAAGAATGACAGATGAATTGAAATTTTCTATAGAGTTTCTAGGGAAGGAATTGACCTCCTCAGCTGTGGTGGATGCAAAATGTGATCACGTGGAGAGGAATTCTTACGTTATTTTTCTCGTGAACTGATCTAACAATTAGTAACATAGCGTATGTAACTAAGTTGTAAGGTAAGCTTATCGATCGTCGCAGGTGGTTGCATGTGATTGTGACCTGTGCTCACTGGAACAGGGGTCATAGGTGGGTTCAGTGGTAATCCTAATCGTAAGGTGTGGACAAAAGTAAGACCTAACACGATCTAATAAGACCTACAAAACTAAGACCCCACCAAGTACAAAACAGACCCTACCAGGTATTAAACTAAGGCCCCACTAGGTACAAAGCCAAGACCCAACCAGGTGCAAAACTAACTGACCACACCAGGTACAAAACTAAGACAAGACCCACACCGGCTACAAAACTAAGACCCAACCAGGTACAAAACAGCCCCCACCTGGCACAAAACTAAGGCCTAAACCAGGTTCAAAACTGAGACCCCAACAGGTACAAAACTAGACCCTATAGTATACTAAGACCCCAACCCTGTCATGCGCACCACAGATTTCCTAAAACCTGTGAAGCTATACTGAGAGTAGCTAGGGAAAACGAAAAAGAGCAGACTGATTGAAGAGGTGTCTTAGCCTTTCACTCAGCCTAACAAGACAGTATGCTCAGTCGTTCGACATCTGTGTTTTGTTTATAATTGCAATTGTAAGACATACAGCAATGCTTCATATCAAGTATATCATGACAATGTCATGCCGTCTGCACAATCGTGCACCCGCTAAATACAAGTAGGGTGGAATCTCGTCTGATAGCAAGGATTTTTACGATTTAAGTAGAGCTAGGTTCTTGAATTAAAATTCCTTTTCCATTTTTTTTCCATGTGTACATGTCACAGTCTTCTGTGTATAATGGATCTGTAGGTAGTCCTCTTGACACGTTTCAACCTAAAACTGTTTTCTTTATCCTTAGTGGATATTTGAATAATCACATTTGATTTGGGTCTTAGTTTTATTACTGGTTGGGTCATAGTTTTGAACCAGGTGGTGGTATTAGTTTTGTACACACCCTAATCGACCCTTTTGCAGTCATGGTGCAAATATGTGTATATATGTTGTGCCGATGTATACGTTGTGTGTTCTAGTATTGACTGTAATAGATTACGATTGCATCAGGAGTTTTGATTATGATAACAGCCGAAATGAAAGTAACGCGCACAACTACAATGTAATGTAATCATGATTGCAATGTCGTGATTACAATTTTCTTACATTGTCTGCAAATTGGTAAGTATATCTTAAGACCTGACTGATACAAGTAAACAAAGAGAAAACATCATATATTAGTACAGACAACAAGTAATCTGTGGGACTGTTATAGGCCTTTATACGTAGCACTGGCGTGAAGGATAAAAGCGGTGTTCTTCAAGAAGGGGGGGGGGGGTGTTGATAGTGATGGCCGTCTGCCAACTCCCTCTTATCGCCCTCAAAATCCTGGTTCCCCGAAAAGTAAAAAGAGTTGATTAGAGACTATCCCCACTGCCATTTTAAGCAGTGCAAAATATTATCTCTAAGCACACGTAAGTGGAACCATTTTAGGGGAGTTAACACCCCTCGATCGAAACCCCTCCCGACAATAGCATAGTAATGGTTCAAGCGTTTACTTGTGTAGCTTCCCGTCCCCCACCCCATACAATATATGCAAAACAGTGAAGATTTATTATTTATTGTAAAACTGATATTACAAGCAACATACACACACATATGTTGACATGCAAATGCATACGAGGCACCAGTTGCACCAACTGCTATGTTCACTTCTCTCTTTCTGCTCAATGCTGATGGAAGTTTTTACCAGTAAGCCAATGTATTGATTTAATTTATTTTAATGTAAATATTTGCATTTGGGCAAGACTGCTATTGCATTTTTTTTATAAGTGTTTGATATGAAGACAATCAATTGTGCAGTTTTCAGGTTGAGGGTGACTGAGTGAACAAAATATGGAAGTAATTAAAACTCTGATTGTCCCAGCAACTGAACCAATTCAACCAATGAGTACAAACGACTGTTATATTTGGTTGAGGTCATTTGGTTCAAACAGAGATCATTTTGTTTAACACCCCATGTACACATCTAATTTCAAGATAGGACGCTTGAGCATTTCTCTGATTTAGCCTAGTAGGTAGGTGTGCATGTTGAGTGATGGTGGCTATCAGCCATACCTGTAAAGTCAGCAGATATTATTGTGCACATAGTTGTCATTTCATTGCAATTGTGAAACAATAAATTAATGTAACTTTTCAAAGACCAAGCATGTTGCATATCGTCACATGCAGCATATGAGATTCAAAATACTCTTAACTGAAACTACAGTACCTTTACCCTTTCTGGTTTGTGAAGGCCAGAGGTCAGCAGAGGTCAAGCTCTGACCACCTTGTCAAAAAAAAAAAAAATCTCGTGAAGGCCGCAAGCGTGGATTAATTTCATGTATAGTATGGTGATCAACAAATGAGGAAAAACAGCCCATTTTGTGAAGGTCAAAGCCCATGAGAATATGTCTATAAAGTCCCATCGTATTGGGACCCATTAGATCCTTTTTATTAGCACGGAATTCGGACAATTCCAGTGGGAAAGTTATGGGACCGTTTGACAAGCGAACGTAAATCAGTGAAGTCCCAAACATTCTCTTTGGTACCCATTTCATTCCCATTCAAGGTTCCCATAGGAACGAATGGGGAAAAAGGGGATTTTTTTTCTCCTTCTGGTCAGTTTTTGTTTGGGGGGTTTGTTTGTTTTTTGTTTCAGCCGGGGTCAAACTGCGAATAGTGTGTAAATACAATAATACAATATCGCTGGAACGTTTTTTGAACTGATATCATATATACTGTATCTTGATCAACCATCTGTTTTGATGCCGGCAACGTTTGTAGGACCAGCGTCGAAGAGGATGAAGGAGGAGGGGGTTAGGGTAGAGGGATATTCAGTTCTGCCCCCTTCCCTCACATCTCTAGATACAATTCCCTTTTCGACAAAAGTTTACTATTGGTACACATACAATTTTTCACCGTGCCCTTGTGAGACGAGTTTATCTCAAAAGGCTGTTCAGAGTATACCTTTGCAGACATGTACCGCTCCGACTGCTTGAGGGTTGACCCCCCCCCCCCCGGTCCTGGATTGACAATTGATCAAAACAAATATTGCGTAACAGGCGACGTCACTTCGCGTCCCGTACTTTCAATTGCAGTATCTAACAGAGATAATGAATATAATTTTTTCCTCTCTTTTTCTTCGTCAGAGGGAGAAAGAGCTGTTGATGGTTCTCAGCAGAAATGATCGCAGTTCCAGCTATTTTGTCGAAACTCTCCACCAAGGCAGCGTTTTTCTCGGTCTTAGTATTCGCCTTCTTGATCTTTCTCCAAACCCAACTCAGATATAGTCAACACAGATCCCACCGAAGCCTACCATCATATCCAAGGCGAATAATATCATCGGCGTAAGTGAAACTTTGCGATGCGATAGACGAAGCTGTGCCATTGCCAATGGGCTGAAATAACCTGAAAGGTTTACATGTAGTGGTGGAGTTTTCATGAACCCAAACCATGGATGTATCTTAAATTCTCCTAAATGCCAGAACGTCTCCGACCTGATCTTTTTAAATTTTGTTCTTCAGTTATTGTGCTGTTGTCGCTCTTTCTCTGTCAATTGTGCTTTTCTTCCTGGGGGGGGGGGGGGGGGGGATTGCTGTCAACATAGTCTATAGTTATTAGTTATTCCACTTTTCAAGTATTTGAAATACTCAATAGGACGTGAGTGCTCAGAATTTGATCTAATTTTGAATTACTTTTAAGCTATCCTGCTATTGTCGTACCATTCATTCATATGACTGAAGATGAAAAGTAAAATTATATGTTTCCGTGTGATACTTTAAGCCTACCTCAATCGTGATGCCCTAATTGCCTTCCTTTCGAGAACAAGCGCTATATTAACACAGAGGCATGAAAATCGCCCAGAAACAGAAACCGCAACTTGTATAATAATGTATGATTTAACCTTCAATGACGAAAGCTTTACTTGCCACACGAACGATTCATTCATCTAATTTTGAATATATATATATATGCTCACAATGATCATGGTCCTATGCGTGAAATTCAATTAGGCTGACGCTAATAAATTTTATCGTTTTTACTAGGCTGACTCTTTTCTTCTCTTCAAAACGATTCTTCTTGAAGGTTGCAGGACCATGCAGTCAAAATGACGAGATCGAGTGAAATCTCCAGAAACGTTCCTACAGTATGTTCTCCGATCCAGAAAGTAGTGTTCTTGAAAACGTACAAAACCGCGTCGACTACCACCGCCGCTATCGTGGAAAGATATGGCTATAAGCGTGATTTGTCATTCGTGGTTGGAGAGCACAACATGTTGTCATTTGCACTGCCCTTTTCCCGTGAAATGGTGTTACCATTTCCCAAAATGGCCTCCCGAAAGTTCGACATTTTAGCGAACCACGCGAGATATAACAGACAAGAGATGGATTTTCTGATTCCCAATGCAACGTACATCACAATCCTCAGAAAACCAGAGGACCAACTGGAATCTGCCTTTGGATATTTTGAGATGTACAAAAGGATCCAGACGTCAGATGAAATCGACATGGACCCTCTCGAGATGTTCATGGAGGCCCCTCAATTTTACTGGCGAAAACTGAGAAAGTGGCAAATCGCTCGCAATGGTCAGTTGTTCGCCTTGGGATTCGATCACGAATTTGATGACGACGAGGGTAAAATCCGAGACATGATCGACAGGTTGGAAGAGGAAATGGACCTCGTGTTGATCAGCGACTACTACGACGAGTCCCTGATACTGTTGAGGAAATTGCTCTGTTGGGATTATGAGGATATCTTGTATGTGTCAGCGGGAATCAGAAGCGCCAGCCACAGATTCCGGAAAAGTGACCAACTGGTGGACCAGCTCAGAAAATGGAACCACGGGGATGTCTTACTCTACGATCACTTTAACAGGACATTGTGGGAGAGGGTCTCTGCCTACGGCGATGAGTTTTCCAAGGATCTGGCTCATTTCAGGTCAATGAATCGGGCAGCTTTCGATGAGTGTATTGACTCACATAAAATAGACACCACAGACCCAAGGGAAGATAAGTTTGTGCTGAAGAGTGTAAGTGAGAAATGTGTCGCTTTGTTAAGGGCCGACATGGATTACACGGAACTCATCAGAGATTCGATGCTGGCCAAATATGGCGAGGGTTAAACTTCATCCCCCCGAATAGACTTTACTTACCGATGAAGTGTTGCTATATACTAAAATGTGATGTCTCCGTACTTATTTGCACTGAGCCTATTTGCCTGAAATCAATAGTGTTCATAGAAAATTGAATTCGGAAATGAGAATTTGACGCCAGTTCATAGTTTTCAGAGTAATCGTAGAAGCTGGAACTTCTGCTACGTTGAAATGTAAGTTCAAGTTTACCAAAGTCATGTGTCCTGTCCTGAAATTCAGTAAATTTGCCTTTTGAATATCATATATATAAAAAATAACAGAATGATATATCACACTGAATTAAAGTCGCTGAAAAATCCTGTTTTCCAAACCGCACCTATTTTCTGACTACGGTTTCTATTGTCTAGTCTCGTCATCTTAGTACCCCTTGGTGATTCTGTCCCACTCAGGTAGCAAACACTAATACGGTCATTGAGACATCAAGCTTTTCTGGGCTGCATTTTATGTAGAGGTTTTGAAGTGACGTCAGTTTCCAGTGGAAACGTCTTGTTGGATGGAAAACAAAACGACGTGCTCACACATGTGCAAGCCGAGCCGTACTGTACGGTGATGCACTGCTGCTTGTTACCAACGCGTCTGCTTCTTTTTTTCATGTGCAGTAAATAGGTGGAACGTCAGCCCGGGCTCCTTGTCTTTCTGATTCGTACAACATACGTCTACGCAGTTGAGGACAATTTGCCTTCTTTGACCGGTCATACAATGAAAAATATGGAAATGTCGTGATAACCACCACGCAGTGTTACTGAAACAGTACTTACCGGTATTGGTTATACCGAAAAGCTGATTCCATCTAGTACAGAGGCGTAATAACTGTTGCTAATTATGACGTCACATGCAAAACCCCTAATGGCATCATGAGATAACACATTAGTTAAACACATCGCCAAAAGTGTGTTTTTGAGAAAGGAGGTTTGCTGAGTAATTTGGCATGCAGGGCCGGATTTAAACATGGGACAGCATGGCACGTGTCCAGAGGCCCCGACGAAAACGGGACCCACAAAACTGCAGTAATATAATTAAAGTATTGTTATCAAAGTATTTCAGACAGTTTGGGGTAATGGACTCGAAGGTCACACGATAATCACCACGATCAATTATAGGTGGGATTTGTGGAGGTCGATCGTCTGTGCTTTATTTTCGTTTTGTCGGCCTGCATGCATACTGGGACCAGGGAGCTGTTCGGACGGGCCGTTGTGGCGATCATTGGCAATCACCCGATAAACTGCACTGTGGCTTGCACAAGATCAGCAGCAAAGTTTATAATTAAAAAGACAGGATCAAATTGTGGGCCCCCACACAATCAGAATTTGAGTTAGAAGACCAAGACCTCTAAGTTGTCTTGAGATTATCCGATTATTTGCAACTTTAGGTCTTGAAAATAGTGCAAAAGCCTTACATATCGTGATCGCATAAAAGAAGAGAGGAGAGAGGGATGATGAGTTGGCTGGAACTGGTAGAACTAGACCGGGTGGGAGGAAATTTGCTGGGCTCCACAACTGTAATCCTTTAAGACGTAAAAAAAAAAACTGATGCGATACAGATTATCGACACAATTGAACAAGGTGTTCGTAAATGCATGAAATCGTTGATTCGATATTTCGAATGGCCATAGACTACAAGAGCTCGTTGCTTACACGCAATATTCTAGTATACGCGGCTAGGAGATAGAATGCGAAGCAGAAGAGATCGGCACTAATTTTTCGCGCAGGACGCATTTTCAATACGCGTCCCCAATATGTTAATTAAAGCTATTCTAGAAACAATGTTCCTCTATTTTTCCGACCCTAGCGCTGCATTAGAAAAAAAAGAAACAAATTAATCCCCCCAAAAGGATTGGTTGTCAGTGCCATAGCTGTTGCCAGTGCGAACCAATATTATCATATTACTATTGAAAGTATGTCAATTCTATCACTTGAAAGTACGTCATTTTCATTTCTTAAAAAAGTTGAAAAGTTTCACCACGTGTGCATGCAACAAGCTCATGTTTTGCGTTTCCCCGTCGCTTTGTTACATCACATAATGTTCAATCGCCTACCACAATTCCCGTTTTTTTTTTTTCAAGCTTAAAATGGGTCATTATCAACCAATGAAAAAGAAGGGTCTTAAGGTATGTTACGTTCGGCACCCTATCTCCCCCATTTGCCAACTGTTCCACGAATAAATAAAACAGGATAATTAACTCATTATGATTAATGTATCTCAACCGATCTGGTATGTATTACCATTACCTTCATACATTGATTATCTCCTCAGATCTAATTTAGAAATTGCAGGCAGTAGGTCCCTATTTGAAGGCTAGGTACATGCAGCTTGGAACACTCGGTAATTGCCTTTCAGTTTCCAATCATTTCGAGGGTTTGAAAAGCCAAAGATTTTCTTGTACGCTCCGCTCCAAGACGGCGGTCAAACATAGGGACGATAGGCCAATTACGCCCCCCCCCCCCAAAAAAAAAGTCCTGGCTTCGTCCCTGGGAATAGACATAACATGATTGACTGAAAAATTTCTGTAGAAATCTGTTCGGGATATATTTTGATATGGTCAAAAGTTTTTTTTTTTTTTGAGGGGGTGGGGGTTGATGAGAGATGGAAACAGTTGCTTCATTCAGATTCAACTGTAGACCAAACACAGTTAAATGCACTTCATATAAAAAAGTAATAACATGGCAATTTTGGCACAATTGTTTCTTTTTTATTCGGTATATATTTATAACTGAGGCCATATATCATATTTTAATGTACATTTCATAAGTTACACACCAATAGTACAGCACATATAAACCAGCACAGGCTTTCAAGTGGACCCAGGCCAGGAAGAAGACGATGATTCTCAATAAAATAGGAGAAAATTAGGTTTATGCTCATCAAAGGCAGGTCTTATTCAGGCTTAAAGGAGCTGTTTGCGTCAACACCTACCACCAATGCTTACGTCTTAGGCTTTTCGTTTTGTCCATAATCACAAATTTGACCACAATCCCCGTTAAGTGACTAGAACATACGTTGAAAAGCGTATTACACAACCGCTCTTCCTTTTTATTTTTTGAGTTGTGGTTAAGTAAAAAATAAAAAGTTGTGTAAAGTAGGCTAAGGTACGATATTTAAGAAAAAAAAGTTTCAAAAAGGAGAAAGTAGGAGTTACATATAAGCCTGCCAGTACTCACTGCTTTTTTCAACAACAAATAAACCTCTGGACAGGAGTTTTGATAATTTTCTGCAACTATAAGAAGTATAACCGGTCCTTTGGGGTACTTTGGAAAACGCAGGGATAACAGCACATCATATTTTAATTACAAACTTTTTGAGGTCATATAGACCAGGAGTTTACAATCTGTTCGGGTCCTCATACTGCCTGGAGAACACACACCAATGATGTTTGCACCCCCTGGTAGAGAGAAAGAAGAACATGCTATTGGGAGACAGGAAACTCAGAGACGTCTACAGTTCGATGCCCACTGTGCAGTTTCAGATCCAAGGTGAGGAAAAGGAGGCGTTTTTCACTCAACTCCCCCTCACCCACCCACCCCCCCCCCCCTCCTGTGATGTAGGCCGAGCATATTTCTAGCAGATTAAATTGCCAAATTTCTAGTATATGCATTTTGCGTTTTAACGGTGGCATTTCAACATTTGGACATTTTCAAAACCATAGGAAGTGGATGCCCTCAATTTAAAACTGCATGCTCTAGGCACGCAATCAAGTTCCCAAAATTTGTTCCCCCCCCCCCCTCCCAGCAGTTGGTTCTGGATCCAGTACTGGTGCCTGTTACTTCATCAGATGAAGTTTTTGCTAACTAAGTGCTACACGAATAAACTTGTACTCTGGAAATTACAAATTAATCTAGCAGTGAAATTAATTCAACTTACTGTCAGGATTTTCTGTCCACTAGAACCTTTCCAAACAAATTGATGCCTATAAAACAAGGATACTTTGCATAAACCAGACATGATCTTGCACATTTTCCAGGAGTAGATAACCTCTGTAGCAGGTGTTCATAGGAGCCTGTATTCTATGGATTCTATTCAAACGGACTAAAGGATAGATGTGGTAGACTGACATGAGTCAAATATGAGTCATCCTTCTACCAAAACATTTCTACAGTTTCATCTTGAGTCCCCCAACCAACCCTCACAGGAGAGATTCCCACAGGAATGGTTTGTCGGTGATTGCAGCATAGATTTTGGGAATCAGACTCCCCGACTGTAGAATGGTCCACACAGTGTTTAAGTGGCACATCCTAAGGCAAACTGGACCGATGGATGTTAACATTTATATCAGATAGAAGAATCAGTGCAGGAACTTGAAACCTGTGATGAAAAAGGACATTTATGACAGCCAGTTGGCAGCTGACCTTTGCCCGCCCCCGAAGACAGCACAGATTCTGTACCTTTGACCGCCCCTGATGGCAGTACGGATTCTGTACCTTTGACCGCCACTGATGGCAGTACAATAGTACGTTTGATCACCACCAATGGCGGCGCACATTCTGTACCTCTGACCGCCAGCGTAGGTAGTATACATCCTGTACCTCTCACGTGATGGCAGTGCAGAATCTGTACCTTTGACCGCCACAGTGAGCAATACATTTTCTGAACCTTTGACCACCACTGATGGTAGTGCGTATTCTATGACCTTGACTGTCACATAAGGCAGTGCTGTACAGATTCTGTACCTTTACCTGCCATCAAAGACAGCTAGGTGCAAATGTGAAATCTATTGAAAATTTACCAAAACCTTCTGATCAGACAGCATATCCTTCAAACGGTTATTTCTAATGTTGATCATGTCAGTTTCAAAAAACCCTACACATTCAATCATTTTTTATTTTTTGCATATTTACCTACAATACTCATTTTGCTACAAAGACGAAGTTAACTTATCATTTGTTAGGAGAATCACTTATTTACCAACCAGCTGATGGAAAGTTCAAATTTTTTTGATGGAATAATATCTTTCAGGCACAGAAAATGGGCACATACTTGGAGAAGAGGAACACAGAGCTTCGGTGCTTGAAATACAAACATTGCTTTCCGGAACCTTTGGCAAAATTTTTCACCCAAAAGGTGATCAAAACCTTTGGGGATCACTATGAACAGCTAAACTTCATAAGAGGCAAGAAATGCTACTCCGCAAAACTCAGACGGCTGACACACCTCTCACGATTGTTGCCAGTGAGACACAGCAGGTTACAAACAATGCATCAGCCACTCCACATTGGGGAAAAAGATATTTTCTCTCTAAAATTGCACAACCGCCACATATTCTCCAGCAAGAGTAAAACTTTTAGTCCCCCAATCAATAAAAGAGAGAGAGAGTGAATTAATCAAATCACAAACGAATGTTACAGTTACACTTCAGCAACACTGACTTTGACACAGACAAATCTGGTAACTAATAAATATAAATATCTGATCTGGTTGATACTGCACAAAAATAAAATCCTTGCAAAAGCTGCCGAAAAGAGAACCAGTAAAGAATCACTGATAGCAGTGACACTAGCTGAAACAGCAACACCGGTGAATATGTGGTGTTTATCAACATGACTAAAAGTGGAATACAAATTTTCCCTAAAAAGTTGCTTACTTTGAAAATCCATTCCAATGATTTATGCAGACCTTCATGGAGCTTCAAAAGGAAAAAGTGTGTCTGTTGTACAGAAAACAATCATATTTTTAAAACCAATGTCCGTGGATACCGAATGATATGTCGTTCAAAGTAAGGAAGGACAATGGCCTTCTTTTCAACAAATGATTTTCTCACAGATAGAAAATCAGTAATTTGTTGCTCAAAGACACTTTGTTCACCCGAACTTTCCTAAATTCAAGTGATGCATCTTCAATTACTCATCACATACATAATGTTTTGAGGAGATGTAGCTTTGGCAGATGTTTATGATAAACTGAGTGGCTAAACAATGGTTTAAACTATTTTCTTTGTCTGCCATGTTGGTGTATTCTAAACACACTCTATTTCCCTTTAAATATTGTGTTTAAGGGATGCATCTGAACTGCTATATTACCAGTTACAGCAACAACTCCCTACCCCATTATATGAAAACTGAAATAAAAACCATCACATAAAGCTGGCTTGTATGATTTGTCAACTGCTCGCCACTGAACTGGTCAAGGGGTGTTTACTCCTTCGTCTTCTTGTTCAATACATTGCATAGGCTGGCTATCACTGCCAGCAGAATTACTTGCCTCTGTCGTGAACATCTGTCGAACCTTCTAGACGAGTGAGAATAAATACCACATTTGTAAGTTTCATTCTCATTCACATGTATGATTTAAGAGTCCTTTTTATCCAGTCCCAGGGATTTCCTAACGATCTCTCTTGCTCTTATGTTGAAGGTCTCTCGCTCATCTCGCCACATCTTGGAGGCATCCACGTTTGCCCCACTCTCTGCATTTGGTTCTTGAGGGGAAAGAAACAAGAGGCAATGAATGCCAAAAACACCCATAATGCATTACATAAATTTTACAACGCAGTTGCCAGGTAGTTGCTACGGTAATGACATTGCTATTGTCTCTCTGTTCAGATCTGATTTTCCTGTGTTTTCATGATTTTCTTCTGGCGCTGATCTTGAGGCTGTGACATGACAAATACCCCCAGAAAGATACCCCTTAGAAAAAAGCCATCCAAATGGATATTATTTCACCTGGTGATAAAACACCAGGGAAATTTTTGTCTAGAGGGTCATTGTACAGCAACCCTTAAGGCAACTGGTGTAACTCTTTACAATGGGATGCCCCTGCTTACCCCTTAACTTATCGTTCATCAGACTCAAACCTTCACCCACTCCCGCCTCTCATTCACACTTTACCACATACTTGTGTATGAACAGATACTGTAACATACTTTCAAATTGAAAGAGTACATTTGAATGAATGCAACTGGTCTGTAACTTATTGTTTTGGGTCAAACAGAGAACGATCCATTAATTTACTAGTCCAAAAAATTCATTGCCACCTCCAGCTCATCAGAGAGTGGCTTACAAGAAGATTGCTTAATCCCCTTTGACTGCTTGCCCCTCACCTGCTAGCATGCTGACAACAGAGAGTAATATCTTCTCCACGCTCTGCACAGGGCTCCACCTCTCTGCGCTGCTCTCGTAGCCCATCGGATCATCGCCGGGGGCATGGAGGATGGAGATGCAAACCCTCCCGTCAGAGTATACTGTTCATAAAGAGATTAAAAAAAAAAACATGGATGTGACGGTCAACATACAGACTTCAGCTGACCGATTACATGAATCATCAGGGAATACTCTCACCATATTACAGGATGATGGCCATCCAGAGTCGCTCATTTGTCCCCCTTCCCCTCGAATCTTTTAACTTAAGCAGTTTCCCTCTGGTACGTAAACATTAAGGTGACATTAGAATAAACATACTCACCATGTGATAACCCCCCCAGCACACTGCATATGGACTGGACTGTAAGTGACAACACATAAGAATCCCCAGTGACATGTTCCATATCGTCCTTTTAATCTAAATATACTGTGATAAATATACTGTGATAAATAACAGACCAAAAGATTTTAGGGCAGTGCAATTCATTCAGCTCACTGATCAGCCACTTTCCTGCTTAACCATGACCACTGCTTTAGGTAGACACATGCATAGCAAATTTTCACACTGTTTCTGACAGCAACCATAATATCTTGTGTTCAAAGTGTCCCTCCTCCTCACCCACTCACCTATCCCCCACCACTACAAAAGTTTGCAACAACAACTTTCAAACTGACTCTCTGACAAGAAACTCACTATTTGGATGGAACATTTCACAGGTAAACTTCATCTTCGGGGGAGTCAACGGATAGTCAGTTGGGAAAATGATCTTGGCGGGAAAGACTCCTCCTTCGAAGCAAGTGCCCTCTGGCCCGCTGCAGAGGAGAGCAAAGAGACAATAATTTCTGCTTTGTGAGTGGCAGAGTGGATTAAGTATGGCACAATGATCTTCTAGCAACATGAAGACACTGATTTGGGCAGGTCAACATCAAAAATGCTTTTTTCCGTGTTCCACAGTTGCATCAAATTACAGAAGAAGCATCAGTTATCATCTGCAACGTTCAAAATGTCTATGTTAACTGTATGTACAGTAACAATTCTGTCATCAAAGTTCCAGAAACTTCAACTGATACTGTCCGTACATTTATGTGCCATAGCTACTTTGACAACTGCAGGACTAACAACTCTGCAAGCAGTTTACCTACGTCAAATTGTCCAACTTACAGATCAGAAGCAATGCAATAACTCTGAATGGGGCTTGACAATTTTCAAAGGACAATGACTGCACATGCACTGTCAACAGATAATTGTCAGACAAAGACACTGATATTGTAATAGAGGTTTTTGCATGTGATGTCATAATTAGCAACTGCTGTTACGCTGCCATACTGGAGGGAATCAGTTTTTCGTGTAACTAGCACCAGGCTGTACTGTTTCAGTAACACTGCATGGTGGTTATTACAATATTTTCATATTTTTCATTGTATAACCGGTCACAGAAGGCAAATGGTCCTCAACTGTACAGCAGAAGGCCGTACGAATCTGACAAGCAAAGAACTCCAAGCTGACGTTCCTCCTATAAAATACAAATGAAGAAAGAACGCAGACATGTTGGTTACAAGCAGCAGTGCATCACCGTACGGTACGGTACTGCGCAGGATGCGCACATGTTAATCACGTTACAAAATGCGACACCACTGCAAAACCTTCACAAAAAGAGCAAGAGTGTGAGGGCACCGACACAGAAATGACTTCTAAACGCATCTGAGATTCCAGTATCACTTACACAATAAATGCTTCCCATTCAAAGAAGTTTTCTTCATTTACAGGACCAGCAACGATACCTTCCGGTGGGTTGATTGTTAACTCTGTAAGAACAAAAAAAAAAAAGTAATAGCATAAACTGATAATAAACCTAACGTCATAAACTGACAATATAAAACTTAAACTCTCAAAGTTACAGATCTGTTTGCTTGTCTTCCTTTATAGTGCATGATGTTTCATTCCGTTTCCTTAATTTTCTTGTTATGTGTGCATATCTTGTTTCCTCTTAGTGATGGTAAACAACAAAATGAATAAGCAACAAAATAACAAATGACAAAATAATAAGCAAAGAATAAAGCTGAAAATAAAAGGAAGTGAGTAGATTAAAATGACAGAACAACAAATAAGAAGAAAGCCAAGAGGCTCAGTGATTCCTTGCCAATAATACATGCACTTCCATTAATTTTTTTTCAAGTTGCAGTTTACTGTAGTAACCACAGGATATACCAGATGACGCCATTAATACTGCACACCATTTTCCAATACCTGCTCTATGCATGTAATGTAAGATAACACTGGTGGCCAAGAATTCTCCAGCCTGCACAGTGGTAGCCTAGGTACAGTACAAATTTCCCAGGAACAAGAGATATACTCAAATGACAGTTGAAATGACTGCCAATTATATAAACTACATAAATTCCTCCATCTACCCCATCATATTGACCAAGTAATAACTTATTTATCTCTATTGCACAATAAGACTTTTCCCTAACAGAAATCTTCCATGTGCAACTGTCTCCACTTCAGAAAACAAATTTATTCTACATTGTTTGATGACAGAAGGAGTGCTGTTTCTCAGATAATGATTCCTCTGGGAAAGATAAGGGTCAACCTTTCTCCCATTTTCCACAGAGGTCATTGGTCAATCACCATTTTCAGACCAAACAAATGTCTCAGATGGAACTAATAGCCAATTATGGCTTTGAAAAGTAAGTGAGCACTTTTAACTGTCAAAACAAGAGCAATAAATAAAAGAAGCATGATACCAAATACTGTACAGCTGAATTGGGGACTAAATAGAAACTCAAAGGTGTATTGTACCTGCTGAACTTAATTAACCAAATTGGGCTTTTAGATACTTTACAGATGCTTTCAGACATACAGTATTTTATCAGAAACCAGCATGATGCCAGCTGAAGATCCATAGATGTAGTTTCATCATTATACGTCAAAGACTTGTGAAATTAGTACAGCAACTACACTCTATTACCTAACTGACAGGTAAAAGTTTTCAAATTGGAAGTTTCCTAAATGTGCAAGCATTGCTAGTCTTTGCTTGGGAGGGAGCTCAAATACCTTCCATCCATAGGAAAAGACAGAAGGAGAGAAACATCAGCAAAGGTCTTAACACTTTGTACTCAAGGACCTCAGTAACCTTTGACCCACATCAAAACTTAAACCAGTAATTATATTTATGTACTCCATCTAAAAAGAACAACTTTAAAGTGTGAAATTGTCTCCCCTTTGTAAATATTGAAATTATCTCTTCCTTTCTAAATAGTGTGTTTACAAGTTTTTTCTTGTTACAACCTCTGATGACCCCACATGACCTCTGATCACAAGACACACCCTCACATTATTTACTTAGAAAGTCCTACATACCCTCGAAGGTCAAAGTTTGTGCAATGTGCAGTTCATGAGGTACTGCAAACATGTTTTGTCTATAGTCTGTCTGCAGATGACCTCTGGTGACCTTTGGCATCCACCAAAATCAATCCCAGGCAAGATCTTTAAATGTCCTCCCCACACACTGACTTTGGACTCTCTTGCACATTCCCTTCAAAAGATAGAGTTTTCACAAGCTTTTCACATTATGACTTCTGATGACCACAGATGACCTTTGACCAACAAGAATACCCTCACAATCTCACTTACTTACAGGGCAGTACATACCACCCAAGTTTGAAAACGATGCAACTTGTCGTTTCTGAGATACTGCAAACATAGTTTGTACACATTCTGCATGATGGTGACCTCAGATGACCTTTGACCCTCACCGAAAACAATCCCAGCCCAGATCCTTCATATGTTCTATCAACACACCAACTTTGACCCACTTTGCACTTTCCCTTCAAAAGGTAGAGTGTTCACAAGATTTTGCTCGCACACATACATACACACACACACGCACGCACATACACCGAATCACCATCGCAAAGATTCCTTGCCCGCCTTCAGCAAGGAATCAAAAACAAACAAACAAACTGGAGCAGCAAAGCTGCTGAATCTCAGTACTTCTGGTTATTTATTAAATGTTCCTTTGTACAAATGTCCCGAATATGTTACAAACAGTTCAATTGTGATTGAAGAGATTGACAACGACAACCAGAGAAGTTTGAATCTGTTTGACGTGTATGGTCGATGAATCTGGTTGATTCATCTGTACATTAGACTTCTGCAGCTTAGTTCATTTGCATGCCATCACTTGTTGACAATTTAATGAAGTAAATGTATTCATGTATGTCAACTGAACAGTTGTTTTGTGTTTTGGCTCACCTTCTTTGAAAATTGCTCAATAAAATATCTGAAATACTTTGAGCTAAATTGGAAAGCTTATCGCCACACAATTTAGAGGGTCTTACAGCATTAGCTTTAAATTGAACGCACACCTGGCATTTGAAGTTCTTCTTTTGTGCTTCTTTCATGGCATTCTTGATATCATTCTTCTTTTAAAGTTGAGAATACACACAATTGAGTTGAAAACCTCAATACTACTCTGTCCTTTACTATGCACACGCTTAAATCACAGCAAATCGAAGGAGGCGCTTAGTGAGCTACTAGGAAAGATAGTCTGTAATATAAAGAAGTTTGACTGTAACATGATAAAGAAAATTTACATTGAGTGGATGCCACTTACCTGTACCTTTGCTTTTTGAATGTTGACAAATGTCAAAGCCAAAGTGAACAAGTCACGTGATGGCCTCTAATATACTCACGCTTATACTCCGCCATTAATCTCCTCAGTGCTGAGCCGGCCATTTTGAAACCCACCGGTTGGGATTTTCTTGGCACTAGTTCTTCTCACGTAACAATCAGAAAATGATTTTGATATGTTACAGTCTGTTTATCTTTCTATGATCTTCTTCTGTAAATAAAACCAACAAAAAAAAAATGGATTTGAACCATTGAACAAAAAGAAGCACGCACAATGCTTGACTATGAAAACAGCTAATACAATGCACTAGAATCTTAGAAAACAGATATGGTGCAAAATGCTGTTTGCATAACATCAACAGCTCTATCTGCAACCATGGATATCTTGTTAAAGGAGGATAGGGAGTTTAAAATACATCCTACCTAATTTGCTGCACTTTCTTTCTTCAAATCGAGTGGAAGCATACCTATTTGACAGATACTGTATGTGACAGAAAAAAGTGATGAATATTTGAATTTTCCCTATGTTGTGGCCCACAAGATAATATTCATGAGTGTGTCTTTTACAGTATGAGTCCCCCTAGCTTGAACGTGGAATGTTGTTTGGTCAAAGGTTATAAATGTAATACCTGGGCTATGCAGGTAGACACTGATTGCCTTCAATCAATAACATTCCTCCTACAAAGTTAAGGAGAGGCATATAACACATACTCATGAATATTATCTTGTGGGCCACAGCATTTATAAGAAAAATTAAAAAATCACCCATTTTTTACCTCTACTGGCACCCTCTCTCACAAAATTTGTCACTAGTAGATAATTTTTTAACACAAATCTGTTAAATAGATATGCCTCCACTTGATTTGGAGAGAGAAAGAGCAAAGAGTTATGTAAAAAATATTTTACAACTCCCTACTATCCTTTGAGTATTTACAGTGGGTAACATGAAGTTACAACAACAACAAAAGTAGTTCTTAACAGCTTCTGCATGTATAACATGATAATATTGATCTGGAAAATTCTAGCAGGCCCAGAGAATGGGTGATTACCCTTCAGTATATTCCAGGACCCCTGTATGTTCAGTAACAGTAACTACTGTACTGTAGAACAGATGGACTGTTCCCTTAAACATTAAAGGGTATGTCCTTATCTCAGAGTAAGCAAATGTTACCAACAAGAAAATCCACATTTAAACTACATCCCGTGAAAAGATTACTTGTTCACGGTGTGAATGATATGGAAATTGTGTTAAAGAAAGATACATGACATTGGAAGTCTTTACTGTTCCCCAGACTGGAAAGTTTGCCTTGTGCGCGCAAGTTCTGGCCCGCGCAGCGTCCTCCTTGAATTCGGCATCTGGCCGCGTAAGAGCCTACTAGTCGCTTGATCTGGCCGCGCAAGTGGGAGAAAGTAGTCACGGCAGTGCATCGGGAAGGCTGCTGTTGAAAGTACTGTCTCGAAATCCTTTGAATTCATTCGTAGCCTATTTGATTTGAGTGGTTGAGCAACTTGAACCCGCCAAAACTGTGTACGGTAAAGGTACTGCTCCTTCAGCAGCTTCGGACCATCGTTCAGTTCAACCTCGCATATTTCTGTGAAACTGAGCTTCGGCCGTGCAAGAGCTAGAAGTCTGTAGTCACTTGCCTGCATGGAATGAAAACTTTCCAGTCTGGACTGTTCCATACCCTGTTGTTGAACAAGATGATTAACCGAGCTTTTTTCTGCAGAATGAAGCCAATTGCCACCTTACAGTAAAAGAAAATAAAGTCCAGGCTGCACTAACCAGGGGCCTCCAGATCAGTTGTTGGTTGGCAATTGAATCTGTCATATTAAGTGTCACCAAGGGGGAAATGTGTGAAAGGCAAGTAAGATGACTTGCAGTGAATTTTTGCAATCATTGCTCACACCAATGATCCTAACCTTGGTAGGATTATGTCTTGTGACATGCATATAGAATTTAAAAGCTGGCGTAACTCAAAAGTTTCAGAGTGAAACCCTTTGAATTTTTACCTTACAAAATTTGGGGTATAGCTGCGTACTGACGTAGTGGTTCTACTAAGTACTAATGACTGCCTGTGATCACCTGTTTCACAATGAATGCCCGTTCCATTCAACTGAAAGCCTGTTGTTCACGCACAATCGCCCTTGCTGTGCTAGCTGCTTGATTTAGGCAGAATCAACAAGCAGAATTTACTGAATTACACAGTAGTTTTGTTTTGCAAATTTCCATGCATTTTGTTTCTTTTTGAGATTCAACGAGACAACGATGAATTTTGTACATCTTTAGTTTTGCAAGTTGTCCTTTTGCTCCCCAAACAGGAGAGAGAGCACAAATAGCCTAAGTGACGGGTGTTCATTTGAATGGAACAGGCAATCATTGTCGATATCACAGGCAGTGGCGCAAGGGCTGTAAATCTGGACTGTAAATTGAATTTTGTTCATGAGCTTCAAAGGCCATGCACTATGAAGGGCTAGCCTGAACAACAGTAACTGACACTAACAATGGGCTGAAATGCGACTAGGCTAGGCCTAGTAAAAATTAAAATCGTTACATTATTGTTATCGCCTAACTTAGTACTGTATTATCCTACACTACAGTACCTCAGTCAAACTGCTGCCAATTTCAGAGAATTAGATTTAGAGCTTCTTCGACATCAGTGACAATTTTACGCTAATTCACGACTACCGTGCGTGGAGAAGCCTAAAATCTAGTTTCTTTAGTTGTTACTGTAAGTAAGTTGCCCTTGCAGTCCACACTGAGTTACAGCTAGTCAGGTATAGCAGGACAATCTACATGAATTGTTGAATACGAACATCAACTTGTCAAGTACTGTAATATCACACTATCAGCCTAGCCAACACTTTGTGAGTGCGATGTATTATAGGCTGGTAGGAAGATTTGTTATGAAAACGTAGCGACCACTATTGATACGAAACATTTCATTGGCTAAGGTCTGCTGAATGAGCTACCGTCATCCAATCAAAGATGCTTAACCATATTAATTTGCGGCGGAAAGAGTCGTCGCAAGCATGTGCAAAGCCTCACGCAGACTAGTGCATGTATAGTGCAGCACCGGCGCTGGCCGGTCAAAGAGATCTGATTTGACAAGCTCGAGAAACGTGCAAAATCGCCCTTCTTTCAGTTGCTTTACTCATTTCGCTTTGATGTAGCATATTTTTGAGGATCAACTGAAGTTTAACCGGATAATAATTTTCTGTGAATTTTCAGGTGCTCAGCACCGGAGTGTAATTTCGTGCTAGAACTGGTGTTTCCGAGAGTGTTCTGCCATTCACAGTCTCGGCAAATTTACGTCGTGCCTTTGAACAATGCCTACTTGCTTTGGTCACCTGTAACAAACATTCTCCTTTACTAACACAGCTTTTCGAAACGAAGAATCTACCTAAAATGTCTGCAGATGACGTAAAGGACGGCAGTAGTGGGTTACAATGGGTGGTAAGTCCGCTTGAAACAATAGTAATACAATATAGTTCAAAATCGAATCCGTAGAGCACTTGTGCTGAGCGTATGACGTCACTGGTAAATGGCTTTGCCATTGGTCAGTCGTGAAAACCGCTGATATGTAGTAGTTTCAAATTCATATTAATTTGTCAAGCGACCATACCGAAGGGTATGCTGCAGTGTTGTGAAGACTGGAGAAAGTTCATTTAAGTCATAAGTTGTTTCTAAATTTGATGCCCCGATCATGATGGAAGAACCTCTAAAGGTTAACAATGTAACCGAGGAATAAAATTGCATAGTATACGTCTAGCGCTTTCCAAATTTTACTTGTTCTTCTTAGTGTTGGTGATATACATGAGCTACACTTAGTCTAGACTTGTCCTAGCCTATGTTCACTAGTCTACAGTACAGACTCACTCTGCATTGTTAATGTTATGTTAATGTTATCTAAGGTCAGGAGTAACACTAACTAAGTTAGACCTACGCCTAAAATTCTTGTAAAATCACTATGTAATTGTAAATGTAAGGTTTATTGACTTAGTGTTGCCCAAGCTGAAAACTAATTCTACCAAGGGAAAAGATACTCTAATGTTGAATTTGAAAGTGCATGTTGATTAGAAATTTGAACAAATTTTACTGACAGTGACAAGTTGCTAGGCCTAGTAGTTGGTCCTACTAGTACCACTAACGTTAGTCCTAGTGTAGCCTAGACAATCTCATTCTCAGTCACACATTGTTTCAGTATAGAAGGGTGGGCTAGTCTTCGACTGTGCTTGCATGTCAAGTACGCATCCAACCTACCATAACATTTCATACCACATTTTTCAAAGCCGAGGTTAGATTAATACAATAACAAAGCATTCCATGATTTTTGTCCTTTCTACACTATAGTACAGTGAGTGAAAGGTTTGCTTACTTGACAATGACAGACACAGTGGCGTGGGGATGGAATTTTGTTCGATCTGTTAGTTTCCGCCCCCGGTAGTTTCCGCTCCTGATTTTCCGCCCCTAAAATCATGGGGCAGAAAATAACGTTCATTATTCAGGTTTCACTAACATGTTATTCTGATTCCAATTTTTATGTCAGTTGACATTCTGTCACTGTTTTAGAAATTGTGTCATGAGCCTACCAGGCCTCATATTGACAGAGATTTTTTACTCAGCAAAATATAGGCGTTTGGAACTTGCTCCCAGCGCATGTCGTCAACACACCATCTTTGAACGAATTCAAATCTATTTTGGAAGCAGAACGAACTTTATTTTGACTATAAAGCTGACATTCACTGGTTTTATTTGCTGTGACGAAATGGCCTGAGGCCGACAACCTCTTATTGATGATGATGATGATGATGATGACTGAATGTTGATTTGATGCCTCAAAAATACTGTAGGCCTAAAAGGTTAATTTGTGTAAGTTAAGGCCGCCTATCTTGAACTTTCTAAGCATATTTACAAAGTGGAGGCAGAAGTTAAGTGTTTGAAAAATGTCTTATTTCAAAATATCTTTTTAAGTGTACATGTAGCCTCCATATGTAGGTTTCTTCCACTACTGACTTTTTGATGGACAGCAGTTGAGGCAGCAGAAAGTATGCCCTATGTAGTGTGGGCCGAGGTCCTCGAAAATTGGCAAGTCCATACACGGCAAGAGTGGGTCAAGAGATATACGTTTGGCAGGAAGAATCAGGCGAAATAAAATAGAAGTCGGCTCTGATAAAATGCTCTGCTTTATTACTTACTCGTGCGACATCCAACGACAGACTGGTTGCAAACTTACAACCAACAAAATAACGACAAGACAACTAATTAACATAATAAAGTAAACAATTTCTAATAGGGTGCATCTGGCACCAACACATGTACAACTAAATTCCTACGAACAGAGCCGTGTGCAAATTACTACAAATAGAGATGTGTGCAAATTACTACAAATGGCGTGTGCAAAAGTAGACTTAAAACAGTAGTTCCTACACCCTACCTGAGTCTAAGACTAAATTTGATTCACCCTTGATCAGTATTACTACCATTTGGGTCATGTTCGAAATAAGTCGCGTTCATGAAGTCTTAAATTTGAACAAATCTTCATTCGATGTTGTTACTTTCCTCTCTTAAAAGTAGTGTTTTCCGCCCCAAAAATCAAAGGCGGAAAACAACATTTTTTAGAGGCGGAAAGTACTGGGGGCGGAAACTAACGTAACTCGAATTTTGTCGTAAAGAAGGTATTGTAATGTCCCTTTCAGTGACACACTCTTTCATTGGATGATCACATCTTCATGTAGGACCCTACTGATGAACATTGTATCTCCCTTCACTTCTAGTGTCATCTGAGCAAATGACACAACATAACTGAAGCTACGCTGTCTGGTAACATGTGAAATTTTTTGGAATGGTCTCTCATATGAATGAGATATGGATAATGTCATGGTCGCTATACTGTACTGTATACCGTGACATAAAATTATTGTACAGTACATGTATGGTAAAATCTCAGTGAAGTTTCAGAACTTGCCAATTTGGAAATATTCTTGTCACTTACTGTAATGTCTTAGCTACAATAAATGACACCTGACATGTAATAAAGGATTAATTGATAAAGGAAAACTAAAAAAGCGTTACACCATGGCCACCTACAGTACAGTATGTTCAACAGTCTATGCAGTATGCTTACTAACCACTGTACTGTATTTTGGCATCCATATATACGTACAGCACCGTACATAAGTTGCTGCTTTTTCAATGCTTTTAATCCCATCTCTTATTCTCCTGTTCTACACCTTAGTCCCTTTTCGACCAAAAAGGAAACTGTCAGGATGATGGGCCAGTGGAAAAGCCATCCAAGGATGGGAAAAAGAACAAAAGGTTATCTGTGGAGAGAATTTACCAGAAGAAAACACAACTGGAGCATATATTGTTGAGGCCCGATACTTACATTGGTTCAGTTGAACCTGTGACCCAGGTACTGTAATACAGAAGTGTATGACCCATGGTACTTTGTTTTCTGATTGAAGTATGTAAAATAACATATACAAAAATGGACACACTGTAAGTGTTCTTGCAAATTTAAGCACTGTATATTTTAGGTAAAATATCACTTGGTTAAACAAATTGTGTCAGTTGCAAAGTATACCGTAGTCGCCATAAACTGCAATATTTACTTCCTTAAAACCTGAAGTACAGAAATAGCAAATTGGTCCATAAATTTTGTATTATATGTCTTGTGTTAATAAGAGGTTCTTAAGTCAGTGCAATAAATAACTCAGTATTGACCAAATGATGCAGTGATGACATGTAGCATGCGAATACAGTAAGTCATGTTGTTAGTGTACAGTAATATCTGTTAACATTCTATCTCTGTCACACTGTTCAATAGACCTTCTGTACTGTAGGCTACATAACAGTACTGTACAGGGCAGGTCTAAGCTACAGTATTCTATCCCAAGTGAACAAAATTTTAAATTGATTGGAATAATGAATGTAAGGTATCATCTTAAAGGTAAAAAAGTGAATGTTATGAATACTGTATGTAATTAAAGCAAATTGAAAATCTTGTACAGTTAATGAATTTACGGCCTATTAATTAGCATAGTTACATAACGAGTGTGATGTACTGTACGGAACATTAAAATTTTGATTTTAAGATATCTACTGTATTTAGGAATATTCTCATGATTTTTGTGTGGGACAGTTTGAAGTCACCATTTGCTCAGTACTGACCCTCATTTTAAATTTGCAAAAAAATTAAGTGTGCAAATTAATTTAATTTCAAATTAATGTGTCCCGTACTGTCCGTACGTCACAACTTTAATCAATCTTTTTGAGAATTAATACCTTCATTGATGAGATACAGATTTGCTAAAGATATTTTCTAGACTTCTAATTTATGTTAATGTTCAACAAAATATAAGTCCAGTTGTTTGAGATTGTAATTAATTCTTCTTGATCAGTCAAATTAAAAGAAGTGACGTACGGGACAAAGTGTGATGTATGGGACATTTTCCATATATATCACACAGACTCCTATGGTAAGCCATGCAAACCATATGTTACTCTCTATATTGCCCTTAAAGTGATTGTGTGCGTAGTCAAAAAGTAAAAACATTGAAATTTCATCTCCAAAATTTTGGTAAGGCTTTCAATTACACCATTCAGACAATCTGGGAAAATAAATAGGTTTCATTTGGTTAATTTTGCCATATGATTTCAAATTCTTCTAACATAACGACAAAAAGTGTAGAATACGATAATGTAGTGGTTGACAGTTTTCGTTCAAATCAACCGTGTGCTTCTTTGAGCAAGCCAATGGGAAGTATACTAGTATTGAATATTCAGTTACCAACTCAGGATCACTGACGCCGCGGGCAAGGTTGTGTTCAGTTCGTATAGGTTATTTGTAAATACAGTGTTTCATTTCACCAAATGCTACAATTCCCGATACCTACCAGGGAGCGACTACTTGAGTAGTATGTTTTTGATACACTAGTGAGACCTGTACTGTTGCATATTCATTATGTAGGCGGTTATAGTAAGAACCGTTAATTTTCAAATATGATTTCTTTTTTTTTACTGTTTTAATGCCAATCCCTTTGCTTTTCAGAGTAGTTACTGTCATTTTCCTTCGTTGAAAGACATAGTCTGTTCATGTACAACCTCGCATGTACATTTAAAAATAAAGAAAAAGTTAGGATCAAACAGAGTCTTATCTTTTTGGTTTTTCAGTACACATGCAATCACTTTAATCTAGTTGATCAGTATTATGTTGTTTATCAATGTGAGGAAATACTGGCTTGTTTAGGTTTAGAGTAGCTAATTACAACATTTTACCCTCAACTTGGCTGTAAACACCGATCGTATGATTTTGTGTCTTTTTGCTGTGTACCATAATGACTCTAAAGGATGGTAACTGCAAACATGTAGGATCCAAAACTATTGTACAGTAGCATGTTGTTAAAGCATTTGCACACTCACTTAACATCACTTTTGAAAATTTACCTGAACTTAAACCACCCAAAATTTAAAAATCTTAGCAAATATTATGTTATAATGTGCATACATGTTTTTATCCATGTAGTCAATTTTTCAGGTCTTAGGGGAAGGGGGCACAAAGTAGAGACTGAGAACTTCAAAATACTGATATTCTACAATAAACGTACTGTATGTCTGCCATCATTAACTTCTAGTTTTTACAGAATTGTCTTTTGAAAGGATGTGTCACTGATGTCTTTTCACAAGAATCTGTGGGAATGACTCAGCACTTTTTCAGGGTAGGGGATGGAAAAACCATTCAAGGGGTCACCAAAATTTTTCTTGAATGATCCTAGGATGAAGTGGAGGTTTATAGACTAACCAGAAACACTTTATTACTACCACTAGATGCAATCCTACTTTAGAAATAAGAACTTAACTCATGATAAACTATTCTAGGAATATTTTGTGTGTAGGACAAATGTCCAGTACGTCACATGTCCCGTACGTCACAGGGATTTTTTTCAGGAAAATTGAATTACATAATAATGACTGAACATTTTTTGTGAAAGTTTGTCCCATGACAAATAAGTGTTTACTTTACATTTTAATCATGATTTCACATTCCCCCTGTTTTTACTTTCAGAGAGTTTTAGTCACACTTTTTATTTTGGAAAATCACCACATTTTCTGGTCCTGTACGTCACACTGTTAATAAATTAATATAAAACCTAATTAAAGGTACAGTATTGCAGAATTTGATTTAGTGACCTTAATAATAGGTTAGCTGTACAGTATCTGTTCTAACAATCAAAAGAGATTGTGCAATTTACCTTTTTTTATCTCCCGGAGAGGTATTTAAAGTCTCTGAATGTCCCGTACGTCACAGTTCAAATAGCTTGGACCTGCCCTACATCCCATAGTAAGTGATCCTCAACTATTTGCAGAAAAGAGTGCCATTCAGTGGATGGGCTAATTTTCCTGTAATTTCTTGACAGTGCTAGTGATGGAATTAAAAAAATATAAAAGAAAAATTCAAAACTTCAAATTACAGTACGTACAGTAGCAAGAAACTTTATACAGCTATATGGGCAGGTTTCTTGGCTTGGTTGGTAAGTAGATGCAGGGATGAAATTTAGCGGTCGTCCGAGACGACCAAAATTTCTGTAGGACGACCAAAGTTACTACCTCAGGTTGTCCTTTGGACGACCAAATTTTACCCCTGGTCATTTATATTGTGACGCAATGCTTACAACTCAACACTGAGATGCAACCAAAATATTTAACATGCATGAACTCCATTGCAAAACATCTGTTTTCTTTCACAAAAAACCTGCCAAAACAACCTGAAATCCACGGTACGTAAAACGCCAAACAAACGGCCTCAGTGTACAATCATGTTTCAACTGATTTTACTGTACCAGACATGCAAATACAGTACACAGCAAGTACCAGATAGATGAATCTCAGTCGAAGAATTCGGTCATATGTGCCACGTGCAAGGAGAGCTGGTATGAATTTTCTAAATAATGATAGCACCGTTCAAGATTAGTAATGTATCATATTTTGATTTGAAACAAACATTATATTATACAGAGATTTTCTTCTATATGATATATACTTTACAGCATCAATGATTCTAGATAATGACATTTTTTTATTATCAAAGTGAAAAGGTGGAATTTTACCAGCCTCCTTCTGGAAACCCCCCCCCCCCCTCCCTTTGGATAAACCCTGAGCATTACTTTTAAGTTACAAGTCAGTAGTATAATTTAGCTGTGGAAAGTTTCAACCTGTATAAGAAAGACAAATAAAAACATGGTCTTGACTGTGCAAAATACACATTTTGCACGTTTCTTGTTTTTATATGTCCGTTGTGGAGGGCGACCAAATTTTTGGGAGGACAACCAAATTTTTGCAGCTGGTTGTCCTTGGGACAACCATTTTCAGTTGCTTAAGGATCATCCCTGAGATGCCACTGCATAGTACCCCGCAACCAAATTGTCTTAGATTAACAACGTTTATGTCAAAATTTCTTCCTTTAAGATATTTTCAAAAGTGATACTGTGCATTATCTCAGTTTCAGACTTTCAGAAGTATCTGAGATGAAGGATTGTTGTGGATTTCTTAAATAAATAAATAAATAAATTATGCCACATATTGACTTCCTTCGTTTGTAATCTGAAGGAGATGTACAGTACTGTAGAGTATGTTGCAATTTTACCTGGCTACAGTATACAGTACTGTACAACAAGTACCATATTGCAACATGTGCTTTTGGAAATGTTTGTGGTTTGTTGTACAGTACTGTAAGTTGGTGTAGTATGAGCATTTGAACACCTGTGCATACAGTACTGTAAATAGTATACAGTGTATGTAATTGTGTTGTTTACTGTGCAAAACTCTGTTAGATGTCGTTACCATTTCAAAATATTCTTGATACAATCTTTAATACGATGCATATAATACAGGGTATAATACTGTAGATAAAATTTGGTTAAAGCCCAACTTATTTGGCAGTCGAAAAGACTGCCTTTACATAGTTTACAGGCTGACACAGGTCACTTTAATTGTTTGCCTGATCGTGCTGTGACATTTTGGGCTCTTAGGATGCTGGAACTGCAGTACAGTACCACAAAACTCACACAAATTACAGTATTTGGAACTACTGTATGTAGGCAAGTAAACAGTATTGAGTGTCATCACTCTACAATGTATGTACCTACTGTACGTGCATTCAAATTTTGTTGATTGAAAAAGCTACAGTGCTCCACAGTGCTACTGTAGTACTGCACTGCACAGTACTCGATGGCTGTCTTGAAGGATGTCAGAGCAAGGAAACATTTGGAGCAAAAAGAGAGCTTTTGTTCAAAACCTGTTGCGTTTTATGAAGTGCTCGTTTACCAAAAAAGTTGGTAAAGAATGTACTGTGCACAGTCAGTGAAATGCCATTTGTCTTTTTTTTTTTTTTTGGTCAATTTTTGTCAATTTGTCATCTTTTCTTGCACATTTACAGGCTATGTGGGTGGTAGACGAGGGAGGAGTCTTTGTGAATCGAGATGTTACATTCGTCCCTGGTCTGTACAAAATATTTGATGAAATATTGGGTAAGTACTGTACAGTAAAGTTCAGGAGCACCGCTAGGCCCCTATCATGCTTGTGAGCATTATTTTTGGCTTTGGCTTTTTGTCAATTACTGTGCAACGTATTTCACCCTCCGTCTTTGACAGTGCCAAGATCGTTAATGGATAAACACAGTTGCTGTACAGTACCATTTACAGTGCCTCATAAAACAATTTGCAATTCAGGTAATTCAAAACTTCCTTCCTGTCTTTCTTCCTTCTTTCAGTCAATGCCGCCGATAACAAGCAGCGAGACCCCAACATGAACTGCATCAAAATCACCATCGACCCGTGAGTGACGATTCCATTTCAGTGGCTATAATCTCATTTTTGCATCACTTTTGTGAAGTCCTCATCACACGGACTCGGAAAATAGCGCGCCGATTGTGCAGTTACATAAAACCTGACACATGATTACGTCGGCAGGGATAATTGATTGGCAGGAAAAGGATTCACAAGTCAAAAACATTCTTCATTTCATTTTGTTTTCCTGTCTTTTCTTTTTATGGTGTTCTCTTCTTTTCTCTGCCATAAGTCTTTGATTTGTATCAAGGACTTCATGTGGCATCATCACACAAGTGGTGCTGCCAGACATTTACAGTACTGTACAGGCAAAACACACATCTACTGTATGCTTGCATCGGGCTTAAGGGTTGGTCTTTTTCTAGCACACACACACACCACTTTCCATCAGTACTATTATGACAAAGTACAGTATATACTGTACCTTTGCTCTTCAAAACCAAAGAGGCAGGCCATAAATGTACGCTTGCTCTTCAAAACAAAAGAAACACAGTCATGTGTCATTGGTGAAATCCCTCAATAGATAAGTGTATGTAAAGCCAGAAAAGAAAACATGAGGTACATTCAAACTGTAGACTAAAGATTTGTTTTGAGTGTACAGTAGTTGATTCAAGTTTCTTTCCAAAACTTTGATGGATGATAAACCAAGTACTGTACAAAGACAAGGTAAAGCAGATTGTAAAGTAGATTGCAATTACATAAGCTTTAATTGACTCATTGAGTTGACATCAATAGGTTTGTAAGGATTTCGTAGAATAGAGGGGCATGTCATGACGATTATAATTAGCATAATTAATCATATTTCACATCCAGTAGTCAAGGTTACTGGAACAACTTTGGAATTTTTGACTGTGGCTAGTACTGGTGGTGTGTTTACAGACACTGTGAGCACTAATGCGAAATGTGCCTTTTCACAAATTTTCAAAATCCCAAAATTCATTTGTCAATTACTCGCTCATTAATGTTCCTTTGTGACACACAGGTATTCTCCTTTAGTCTGATGATTTGCCATTGTGACAGGTTTATTAAAATTCAGTGAATTTTTCAAAACAATTCAATGTGCATTATCAAAAAGCCTTCCTTGGAAAGTCCAAGCACACTCAGATGAGATCAGAGTAAAAACCTAAATTCATCTTTTATGGACTTTTACTCAGCAATTCTTACTCCAAGGTGTGTATACCCGTAGTACATTACCTTGTATAAGAACTGTCATGATGTTTTAGGCCTTTGTTGTTTGGGTAAACTTATGAAACTGCCCTTGATATGGTCAATCCTTTGTGAAATTTGAAACAGGAGGTTTAAATGTATTGGTTGTTGCTTAGATGGTTGTGTGCCTTCCTTTCTCTCGCAGCGAGAATAATGTCATCAGCATCTGGAATAATGGCCGAGGTATTCCTGTCATCGAACACCAGAAGGAGAAGATGTTTGTGCCTGAAATGATCTTTGGCCATCTGCTTACGTCGAGTAATTTTGACGACACCCAGAAGAAAGTCACAGGTGACTCAGAGTTGTCCTATCTTATAGTAATAGAAGTTAACTGAGTCAGATTCAACTATTTCTGAGTCGCTGCTGGCAGTATTGCAACTTTCTAACGGTTGAAAGGAGGACAGGTAGTTGTGACATGTATCTTGCGTAACATTTTGCATTTTTCTTCCCCAAGATATTTGTAAGCATATCTTTTCAACAGATTTGTAGTAAAAATCAATCTATGGACGGCAAATTCAGTTGGAAAGTGCCCCAGTAAACAGAAAATTGGTGAATTCTTTTTTTTTCTTATTTTTTTTTTATGTTGTTGTCCCACGTATAGTATATCATGAGCATGTTCAGTATATGAGCTTATCCCTGAGCTTCCTAGCTTTGAGCGTGTTAGATTGATTGATCATATGTCATCATTCACTGGCAGAGTTGAGGTAAACATTAATGATGACCTTTGACCTGACAACGTTCAAAGCATAAGGCAATTTATGGAAAGTTTATCACATTAAAGACCAAAACTCATCACCCCAGTCAGTATTAATTCCCCCAACCACCTATGTCTAGTCCCTCCCTCCACCTGTCTTAAATTCCTCCACATGTGTAATCAAAACAAAGGATCCCTGTGTATGCTATGTAATATGAACTACTCTTCATCTTTCGAAATTGCAGTCAATCAAAGAGTACTGTAACTTAGGACCAGTTGGGAATTTTGCTTTCAGGAAGGTAAAAATATAGCTTAGGGCGATGAGTACTGCCTTTAAAGAAACATCAGAATTAGCATGGCTGACTGAAGCTTATAACTA